>VMDR010004405.1:0-60500 GCA_007922815.1 Macrotus californicus | reverse complement strand
CTGATTACAAGATCTATGCTCTGTTCAAAAATCAAGACACCTAATCAAATATCCTGCAAAAATTCAACTATTCAAGCTTCTACTCACTGGATTAAAAATGTCTGTGCTGAAAATATGCTCTCTGACAAACTTCACAGAGAAAAATAAAAAGTATAAACACGCTCAAAGAACCTGACAAAATAAATACCTGCATAATAAATAGGGATGATCTTTTTCTATGATGATCTTATAATTTTACTATGTCTCTGACTTATTTAAAACCACACTATTCTAGGCCATGGCCAGGTAGCTCAGCTGGTTACAGTGTCATTCCCCGACAGCAAGGTTTAGAGTTTAATCCTCGGTGAGGGCACACACAAGCAGCAACCAAGGAGCGCATAAATAAGTGGGCCAGCAAATCAGTGTTTCCCTCTCCCTCTCAGATTATTAAGTTTTTAAAAAGCACACTATCCTATAAATATTGAGAGTAAATTTATAAACACTTCTCAATACATTCTAAGCCAGTGGGACAAGTTTGAAATGGAGAATTTACACAAATATTTAAGTATCCATACACCCCATTACACCCCCACACCTCCAGAAATCACTCCATTATGAATCTATAAAGGCCTTCCCCAACCACCTATGTCCAATCACTAGAGGGTTTACTAGAAAACACTTTTGAGAGAAAAATATTCTAGGAAAATATAATTTTATTAACAATTATTTATTATTTTATAAGTATCCAAAATAAATCTTTGTTGGTTACTAACATACTTTCTAAATGCAATACACTGAAGTTATAGATTAAAACATTCCTTAGAATCTAGAGCAGCAGCACTCAACTAAGGGCGAAGAGCAACACGTGGACACTTTCTGGTGGTCACAACTGGAGAGTGCTACTGGCATCTAGCAGGTAGAAGCAGCCAGGGACTCTGATGACATTCCACAATGTACAGGGCAGCCCCCACAAAAAGAATGATCCAGCCCCAACGTCAACTGTTCCAAAAGTTGAGAAACCCTAGTCTACTACCTAACTTGTATTAGAAGGAGTACTAAGGTCTACTTACCTTTGAATTTAATATCCAGACCACTAAATTCCAATTCAACTCCTTGAAGTGCTTCTCCCAGAGTTTCATGGTAATGGCTGATGCTTTTTTTTGACCCCACACAAAACGGAAGTGAAAAGTATTTATACGTCTCTTGGCGATTATGGTAGGGCCCAACAGTATTCATCCATAAAACAACTTCTTCTTTATCTTGATACTGAAACAAAAAAGCAAACAAATATATATTTTTTCAAATATAATTCAAATTAAGGGAATATTTTCTATTTGTTCTAAACAAAAATGTACTGTCTCTGTTTGGGTAGGTTTAAAATAAAATACTGGAAGTTTATTTTAATCTGATGATTAATGACCATACCTTAAAAAGTGAAACTTGGTGAATTTTAAACTTATATCCTTTGATTACGGTCTCAGGCAGATCTACCTTTTCCAAACTCTGTTTTGCAGGTGGTATTGTTTAAACAGAGTCCACAGACTCATATAAATATGTTTATAATTATTACTTATACTTTCAAATAATGGTAAACCTATGGCCAACATGATTCACCATGCTAACACTGACAAGGAAAGAGGAAACAAAATCAAAAGCTTATCCAAACTTCATGTTAATCATTAGAAACTCCAAAAATCTGCTGCCAGCAAGCACACATAAAGTCTCATCTCCTTTCTAATCTTTTCTGTGCCATTGGTCAAAGTACTGGCTAGGAGAGAAATGACTAAACAAGAGAAAGAGAGAACCATACTCTGAAGTCACCAGTCTATTCAAACCATCATTCTATCTTCCCCTTTATCAGCCTGAAAGACTTGTATGTTTATATTTCTGTGACTAAATAACTATGGCTCTACCCATCAGTGAATACCATACTGTAGTGTGGTCCAATAACTCTGGGTAGATGACCTCACCTTTCCAGGGTTCAACTGGGGGATTTGCCCAAGACTTCTAAGATCTTCTGTTTAAATGTCCAATGATTCTATGAAAAGCAATTAACCAAGTAATTTAAAAACCAGTAACCCTAATTAGCAATATAAAGACAACATAGGATATAATTTAAGTCAGCTAATAGTGCACAAGTTAAATCACTGAACAATTATTTAACAACTGCCTACCATGGGTCGAACAGTAACTATGTTTGTAATTGAGGATACAGCTTTGAACAAGCAAGTTCCCTGCCCTAGTGGAGTTTAGAGCCTAAAGAGAAAGATGGACATCGAACAAGCAATTATAATCAGGTAAGGTGGTATGAAGCATGTAACAGAGGAAGCTCTCCAACTAGCCCAACTACCAAATCCTTAGTCCAATCCTCCATCTGAAACTAATAAACAAACATTTTCAATCAAAACTCAACATCTCCAAAACTGAACTCATCCCACCCAAATCTACCCCCCAACTTTGTTTTCCTAATGGTGCCACCAATGTCAGACATGGAGCTCGAACATCAAGTCCTTCTGCTTTCTAAAAAACACTGACTTATCTACTCTGAAGTCCAAACCACTGCCTCTTCCTTTTAATTTACAGCACCTTCATCCTAGAACTTAGATCTAATCCCCTCATCTTCAGAAATAATAAATGTCTCATTGCTCATATAAGACATCAACCATGTCATCAAGGAAATAACGAACAATCTCACTTTTTGGCTACGTGAGACATGTACCAACACAGTGTTAGGTGTTAAGGATAGACTATCCTTACTGTCCTGGGATAAATTAAGTACTGTCCTTTCCTTCAAGAAGATCACAATCCATAGAGAAGCCAGACAAGTAAATGATTAACAATGAAAAAATAAATGTTATAATTAAGATAATAAAGGGCTAATGTAGCAACAATAAAGCGATGATTAACTCTTCTGTGACAGAGAAGGGTCAGGATGAATAACAGTATGGAAAATCATAAACTGTCTCAAGTGAATTCAGAAAAACCGCTGACAATCTTCACGTGTTAAGAAATGAATCCCCATTCAGTTGACAAACACATGTATGCCGCCACTCTTCCATCAAGGCTTACGGTCACACAGCGCCAATCAATGGAGGTAACCCTTTCTGCTGACACAGACACAGGCGCTGTACGGATACAGTCAGAATTCTCAAAACAGTGCTCCACGCCAACCACGATCAACTAGCTGAGCTGGTATCAGAACTGAAACCCGTTCAGTAGGCAGAACACTCTCTCCATCATACAATGTATACAGAAAGTATTTAATAAATACGATGGAAAAATGCTGAAATGTAAAATTCCTTAACAACTGAGTAAAAGAAGTTTACAGAATGTGCACTGACTGACATGTGCAATGGCTGCAATAGTACCCTTTTAGAGAAATAACAAAGGGGAGGTAACAAAATACATCCATTTAAGATTAGAATGCTGAATGAGAGCACCTATTAATGAGGACCTTGCCATTAATCCTGCCGAGAGTCTGCAAATAAGTTTAACAGTAACTCATAAAAATCAGCACAAAACACTTTCCATATAAATCCTAATACTCGTATTCTTTAAAAGGACAAATATTTGAACAGTAAAGAAATGATTGCTAAAGTAGGGTGTGCAATTATGTCATCAAACTGAAACACAGGACTGAAATAATTTAAGGGTCACAGTGTGTGTTTAACTACACGTTCTGAGATCACTCATTCATAAAACCTACTGAGAGTAGAGTCATGATGACATGATGCAAACTCTAAGAGAATATATACCATTTTGTAGTCTAGCATTTCACCTGGGAAGAGAACTGAAAATAGTAATTTAAAATATGCATATAGTATATATACGACAGCGGACCTAATAAAACAGGAGTTTGTAAAAAATTGTGTATTTATTCTTACATGTTTAAACTTCAGCCAACTTCAAAGTACTCTCCATTTCATGCAATACACCTATTAAGATATTTTTTCCACTGCTCAAAAACAGTTTTTGAACTCATAGATTTTGATGCCTTTTAGTGCTTCTGTCATTTTTTTGTTTCACCTCTTCCACATCAGGAAAACGTTTCCCTTTGAGGACTTTTTCATCCAGGAAAACAAAAAAAAGTCACTTAGGTACAAGAGTAGGTGATTAGGGAGAGTGGAACATGGGGAGGGGGCAGTCATGCCATTTTTTGGTCAAAAACTGCTGAACTCTCAGTGCTTATAAACCACCCATCATGAAATGGGCAAACTCTTTAAAAGAGTCTTCGAAAAAAAATTCATTGAAGCCAAATGCAGCCTCTCACAACAACGCCAGCTGGTACACTGATAAAGATGGGTTTCTAGAACACTCAACTAGCAGGGGAAGCCTGTACTACAAGGGGCCCACCCTCCAGAAGATAATTCTGTTTTGGGGGGGAGGTCCCTCCTTGTATATGTAATATATTCGCACATTCATATACATATGACACACATATACACATATGTACACACACACAAAGGTTAGGGTAAATATTAAAGCAAAAGTATCTCTTTTACAATGCTCCTTATGCAGACCATGATCAGATATTAACTTAAAATGTTTACTTTTCTTTGCAGTTCTTGACTGTCCCTAAAAATAAGCACTTTCAATACAAGGTCAAAACAACAATTCTTTTTCAAAAGAGAAAATGTATCTTAAAATATCTTGAAATTAGAAAATACCACCCTGACTGGTGAGGCTCAGTTGGTTGGACATCACTGCAGAAGGGAAAGATTACTGATTTGACTCTGACAGGGAACATGCCTGGGTTGTAGGTTCAGTCCCTGGAGACAACTAACAGGTGTTTCTCTCTCACATCAATGTTTTTCTCCCTCTCCCCCCTCTCTCTAAAAATAAATAAATAAAATCTTAAAAAAAAATACCAAAAGGAAGACTTCACACAATTCTTTAAGGAGAAAAACACCTTTCCTTTCCCCAAAACTGCTGAGGAAGCCCATGAGCCTGGCAATGCTGTTGGAAGAAAACCAGAGGTAAGACCCTTCCCACCACCCTGAGGAGTGTAACGGGGAGGGAGGAAAAAGTCAAGGAAGCACAGTGGTCGGAAGAGTTTCACGGTTACACCCAACTTTTGAGCTGTCCACTCCAACCACAAGGGTCTCTAATACTGTCCCTCCTTCCACTCCTGCTCCACCTTTTCCGTCATACCATTCCCCCAAATCTGTAACGCCCTCCCTCCTCTCCACCCAGCCAACTTCTACTTACCCTTCAGAACTGCTCAAATCATTTCTCCAATCCTCTAATCCTCAAGCCAATCCCTAACTTGCATGATCTCACCATCTTTTCTAATACTATCATTTGTTAATACTTAATAAGCACATACCATATGTTAGACATCGTTCTAAGGCTTTTTTACATGAACATGTCATCTTCTCAAATCTTTAAGATAGGTCCTATTATTTTCCCCATTTTACAGATGAAAACAAACCAAAGAACAGAGATGCTATGTAATTTGTCCAAGATCATATAACTAGTACCTAGTTTACAACTTTAGGACTACACTTTTGCTAATCTCTGGCCAGCTTCATTAACTAAAGAACAAAAACTAAATGAAGGGAACATGAACAACGCACAGTTGTACAAAGCAACTGAAGACATACTAAATACTGAACTTTCATATCTGAGCCTTTAATCTGCCCGTAAGAAAAAAACTTCATAAGAAGCTACTTGTGCTCTCATCTCCAAAGGAATGACTTCGTTCTCCAGGCGTCACCAATGCTGGGCCTTATTTAAATACTGTTTATGTGCTGGGAAAGGGGAGATACTGAAGTTTCCACAATTGAAAGAGATCATGAATTATTTTTTCTCAGAAAGAACACTGTAGGAGATGTTACTGATGTACTTATGTAAAATCTGAACGATGATATCAGAATGTATAGAGACAGGCAAAGAACTCAGGGCTCAGAATAAGCTCCCATATGCCACCATTTTCATGGGATGAGTGTTTGCTTTAAAATAGATATCTGAGGAAGCAAAACCCAGTTCTGAAAATGTTTCAAAAGTCCTAATTTCAATGCTTTTAATTACTTATTTAAAACACACATATCAGAATTCAAATACAATAAATCAGAAGGGTATGTTTAGATAGTCTCACGATAACTGCTCTCCCCCCAACAGCTCTGTACCTAAATAAACCTTTAGTGTATCAGAGAGCACAGCCGAAAATAGGACAACGAATTATGGCATTTCCTAAAATTAGATCTGTATTAGAGCACTCACAAATTCACTTGTAGCGAACAGTTTATTCTTTTTATAAAACCTTAACATAAGTTTTAAGAGTTGTCACACTCCCAACAGAGACAAAAACAAAAGGCTGCCATTTGCCCAAGTAAAACAAACAAATCGTTTCTGAAAACACTCAATGGTACAGTAAGTGTTTATGGCAGAGGCTAAGGACAGGCTGTCCTAGACACAGATCTAGTCCTTCCAACGTCCCCTACCAAGAGTATAATGGGCCACAAAGAAAGGGGATTTCAGCTGAGGTAAGGCCCCCAAAGCACAACAGGCATCCTCAAGACTATGCATCTTAAGTGAACCATGGTCCACGTTTGTGCACTATGCTTTAAGCAACCGGATTCCATGCTTCCAACATTGCATATTCTTGTCCCTAGTAGCTCCCTAATTACTTGGGCCACTCAATGAGAACTAATTAAATACCATTTCTTGTGCCAAGCACAGAGCCTTGATACGTAAGACAAAAATTTTAAAAATGACTTTATGGTCTTGAGGAACAAAACCCATAAAAACTCAAGACTACAGTACAAATCATAAAATGCTTTAACATTTCTGTGCCCTTGATTTTTTTTTTTTTGGTGCTGACATCTTTACGTAGCATTACTATGAAAACTACACAGACAAGACGAGTAGGAAAAAAGCAAGGACAACACAGATCGGTAAGCTCAGATTCTTCCTGTGTCCTTGAGCCAGTTGCTGGGCCTCTTCACACCATTAGGAAGATGAGTGTGTTGGATACAACGGTCTCAGGTCTCTCCAGTTCTAAAATTCTGATTCTTAATTTGAAATGTTTTTAATGGAGTACTCTGGAATCTTAGGAGACATGAAAATCTAACTACATGTTTCCAAGTGCCTCAAGTTTCAGAAAACCAAATAAACATAAACCACATCCTACATGGCTCTCACTCATTCTAAAGAGTCCTCTTTATGACCCTTAAATCACGTATTAAGAACCTGTCTTTCATCAAAGTGTTCTTTAATTTTTATTTCAAACAATGTCCTGTAATTCACATGATCCAACTTTCAAACACTTACGGGGACACATCTTTATGCATTCTAGATGCAGGTAGACTCTAGAAGTCAACACACATTTTCTTCTCATTATTCTTACGAGACTATTAAAAGGGCTTTGGATAAATAAGCACATAAAAATGCCACATAAATCTCAATGGTCATGTCAGTCAAACCCTAATTCAGTAGGTAAAGTAAGAGAAATAAGGGGCTTTGTGGAACTGAATAAAATAGGTGTTCCCTCTTAGGACCAGCTATATATTTGTGGAGGCCAATACAACTAAAAATGCAGGACTCTGTGCTCAAAAATTATCATGAATTCCAACACAGTGACAGCAGAGCATTAAATCAAGCAGTCCTTATGTGCTTGCACATATTTTATGACTGCCTGGGTGACATGCCCATTAAGTTGGCACTATCTTTTAAGTCTAACCCAAATATTTTCTCAGAAACAACCCATACGGATCTAGAATTATCCAAACATTTCTTTAAGCACTTAAAAATATTATCAATATAGAGAAGTACTCAATTTAATACCAAATGTTTTACTGCCCTGTTTTTAGCATAAAGGATTATAGAAGCACATCCTTTGAGAGTACAGAAGACTATTAATTCAAATTGCCTGAGTTCAAATCCTACCCTCTACCCCTACTGCCTGGGTGGCTTTGGGCAAGTAACAACCTGTCTGACATTGGTTTCCTCGTTTATAAAAAGTGCGTATCACCCTCTTAAATATGTTTATTAACATGTTTAAGGTTATTAATGTCTAAAATATGAATTAAAATATATAAAGCCCTTAGAACAATGCCTAGCACATATTGCTACAAAAACCCTTTTAGTTATTATTCTAACTGGAAACTGTCTTAACAAAAGTTAATCTAAAGGGTAAACTTAAACTTTTGAAAACTGTTCTTTATTAACAATTCAATTCTACAAGAATTTATTAAACACCTGCTCAGCAACCTGCCCCTGGCAATTTTTCTCCTCCTTCAGTATCACTCTTTCTTCAACGGCTACTTCTGCCTTCCTGATGGCAAAAAAAAACGCACTTGACCATAGCCTTTTCAACACTGTGATCTGGCTAGAACGAGTAGCCTCGTTTCCAAAAAACATTTTCAAGAAATTCGGAAGTAGTAAAATATTTTGACTATTAGACAAAAAAAAAAATATGTGAATGACACTTAAATTTTATACTTATATCTTAATGCTATTCTTCCTATAACTTTTTTGCTTTTTTTAAATAATAATTAATAGGTAACCAAATGAGAGCAGTCCAATGGAGACATGAATGAAATGTATTCCAAATTTTTTGTCTAGCAATTACCTCATATATATATATATATATATTCTCTCAGAAATCTTTTATCAGCCCTGGCTGGTGTGGCTCAGTGGACTGAGTGTGGGACTGAGAACCAAAGGGTCGTGGGTTTGATTCCCAGTCAGGGCACAAGCCTGGGTTGCGGGCTGGGTCCCCAGTAGGAGGCGTGCAGGAGGCAATCACACATTGATGTTTTTCTCTTTCTCCCTCCCTTCACCTCTCTAAAATAAATAAATAAAATCTTCAAAAAAACAAAAACAAAAAAAACCCCTTTTAACAGCCCTGGCTCATGCAGCTCAGTGGATTGAGCGCCAGCCTGCAAACCAAAGGGTCTCCAGTTTGATTCCCAGTCAGGGCACATAACTCGGTTGTGCACCAGGTCCCCAGCTGGGGGCTAACTAGAGGCAATCACACACCGATGTTTCTCTCCCTCTTTTTCCCTCTCTCTAAAAATAAATAGATAAAATCTTTGGAGAAAAAAAACCTTTTATCAACTATTTATATTCAATTACTGATACGAAAAATTAAAATGTTCCCGGCAAGAAAATTTCAGTAAAATTAGCATTTACATTTTACACATGTAAATTAATCTAAGGCCATTGTATACACCTCCAATTTTTGAAATTTTAATTAACAGTTTTTCCTATTTATAGCAGTTCATTGTAAGACACAAGATAAAAAAGCATAATACTACTCTTAAGCTTAGATGCCTGCATGAAGGAACTACAGTTAAGAGAGAGTTCTTGGTTTTACATGGTAACTTTCCTTAAGTGTTCAAAAAATTAGAAAAATATTAGTAACCGTACCACTGACTAAAAGAATGACCATTGGAAAGGAACGGTTCTTACACTTTTAAACAAGTTACCAGACAGAACAACAGGAAATCGTTTTTAATTTAACTCTTTAACCTGTGAACAAAGTTATCTTAAGGTGAAAAGTCACAAATATAGCACAAAACCATGTCACTGATAGGGGATTTGTCTCTGTAAAAAACTCAGAGGTAAGAAGTTTCTGACTGTGATTCAAGGTAAAGTAGCCAAAACTTTAGAGCTTTTATTGGCTAAAATAAGAGCCCAGCGAACCCAGGGAGTGGAGAAATGAAATCTGGTATTATAAATAAAACCTCAAGTAGGGTGCATTGAATAAGTAAGGAGATTGCTTCATCTCCTCACCAGGACAGAAGACTCCGCCAAATCTTTCAGATTTTGTACATACACAACTTTCATGCAAAATCATATCAGTAATGAGTTAAGGTATAAAAAACAACTATTTGCCAAGCAGCCTGTCCATTTATATGACTTTCCTGCCTTCCTCACATCTACCATCCTGAAAACCTCCAAGTTACAGCCCAAAGTGAGTCACCTGAAAGAGTCGTTAAGATCTATGACAACTAAACAGCCAATGAACTTCAGGATAAATACAAAAGGGACTGCTCCCAACAGACAAGAAGACTGGGAAACTCAAGATCCCTTCGTCAGTCGGAAGCTGCCCTAGTTAGAGACCACTGGGATTGGACCTTCATCTAGGGGGGCTGGCTGGAAAGGGTACAGAGAAAGTTACCCAAAAAAAAGGCTCGGAAGTGAGCGCGTATAGGCTGACGGCACGTACACATGTAAACCGCTATGCACCCCAAGTTCATCGATGCTGTCGCCAAGCCAGCGTTTTCGTCCGGTTGGGGCGGGGCGGGGGGGGGGAGGTGAGTGGGGAGCAGGAACATAGGCCGATGCGGACCGTAAAGTGGTGGATATTTCCTGGTTGGGTATGACGGGTAATCGTGCTGCATCCATCTTCCGCTGCGTCGCAGCCCCCCGTAGCCAGAGCGCAGCTCCCTTCCCACGGGCCACTAACCCCGAACTTGGCTTCCCTACAGCCCCCACCCCCACCCCCCGCGAAGTGAGCCCTGTCCGGGATCAGGCTCCTTCCCCGGCCTCGAGGGCCCCTAGACCCAGGGGTGGGGCGCCACTTAGGTCCGGCTTGGGGAAAGAGGCCCAGGCACTCGCGGCGCGGAGTCCTGTCCCAGGAGCGCAAGGAAATGCCTCCTCCCAGTTCCCGGGGTTCCTGCTCCGCCAGGCCCAACCGGAAGGCGCCTGCGATGGCCGCGCGGCTCAACAGGGCCTCTGGGCTTTCCAGGCCGCGCCGGGCCTGCCGGGGCGGTGAGCCGGAAAGCGGGCAGGGGGCTGCCGTGTCGCGCCGGAACGCCCCTCACCGTGTGCTCGTGCTCGTCCGCCCGGGCCCGAGGCAGCAATAGCAGCAACAGCGCGGCGGCCGCCGCCACGCCGGGAGCGCCCGGCAGCGGCCTCATCCTCCGCGCTCCCACCAACTCCTCCTCCTCCTCCGCCGCCGCCGCAGCCGATTCGCATCCACCGGGTGCGGATAGACGCACGGAGCCCGGGCCCAGCCGCTGGCTGCTCGGCGCCGCCGCCGACACCGCCCGCTCCGTAGCCTCCCCCGCCCCCCGGCACCTCCTCGGCCTCTTCCTCTGACTCAGCCACGTCATCCGGCCACCCCGGCACACGCCGGAAGTGCCTCGCGACGCCGGGCCGCAACCGCCGCCGGGCGCCCCTCCCGGGACGCGCGAGTCTGCGCCGCCGAGGGCCGAGCTCTTGTCGGCCGCGCTCTGCGCCATCCCCTGGCAAGTTCTGCGGGCCGCCCCTGGGTCCCGGAGGCTCCGGCGCGCAGACACGGCTCGACCACGAAGTGGGTGACTTAGTCCGAACCTCAGGGCCGAAGCCGCCTCCCGGCGGAGCTCGGACTTGTGTGACCTTGGCCAAAACGCTTAACTTTTCCCGGCCTCATTTTCCTAGTCTATGAAATGGGGGCTGACCTGCCGCCTCTCGAGCTTGGAAGATCAGATCAAATAACCCTTTCCAGACATCTATCGCTGTGAACGAATCACGAGATTGTATAATCATCATTATGGGAGATTGTTAAATTTGTGCAAGGTTGAGTAAGTGTTTTAAAATAACCAACTATTTATTGGACCGCTACTATTCAATCTTGTTGAAATTCTTGTTCATTTATTTGTTTATTATGCACTGGTCTCCTGTCCACAGATACAAATACCTCCCGGAATCTAAGCTCCTCCCCTAAGCAGAGGTCCTGTCCTCTGCCGTACTTCCCGTGCCTAGAGCAGTGCCAGTCTCAGAGTAGAAACTCAAAGAATGTCAAATAAATACATTGATATGGCACCTCCATCTACACTATCCTGTAAGCCAAAAATACGGAACTCGTAGACGGATTGCCAGTACCTCTCAGCCATCAGCAGTCAACAGTTCCAGCACTAGGCCTCTTAGAAACATTCCGAGTTTATTTTTCTCTTCTTCCAAGAACAGCCAGTTTCTACTTCCCTGTATATATTGTAAAGGTCTCCAGCAAGATCCCTGCTACCAGTCCCTGTTTATTCTCTCCAACACGTGCCAGAGTGATTTACTAAAAAGAAACCTGATGATAACACTCTTGTTTAAAACACCCCTTGAATATTGTTTAAATGTCATGGAATCACAACTAAGATCTTCATCTTCCAGGCACTGTTCTGAGCCCTTTACACATAGTGACTCATTTAACCCTCACAAAAACCTTAGGGGACAGTACTATCAGTAGGTCCATTTTACAGGTACGATAACTGAATCACAGAGTGGTTAAGTGCCATGCTAATAGACAAAACCCAAGCTGTCAGTTTCCAGAATCTGTTTTACTACTAATGGATTATTGTCCATAGCGGTTTTAAAAAATGAAATAGTCCTGTATGTCATGGCATGGAATGATCCCTGATAGTTTTAAATGGAAAAAGTTGAAAAAATAGAGCATAACACCGTTTTAATCTACCTACAGAAAACAGTCTGAAAGATTATGACTCAACTCTCAACTTTGTAAATGCCTATGAATATCTGAATGTTTTTTACGATGAGCACGTGCTACATATGTAATGTGAAAAAAATCCTTGCTAAAGGACAGTCCTGTTAGCATGCAGCTGCACAAGCAGATCCTGATTTATCTCCCCAGCTTTATATCCCATTAGTCTCTATCCTGTCTTCTCCAAATACAGCATGTTCTTTTGTGCCTCTGTGCCTTTGCACTCAATGTTTCCTCTGCCTAGAATGCATTAGATGGTCTCTCTCCAGGCCTAACTGAATCACCACCTCTCAGTGAAACCTTGCATGACATCCTCAGGAAGTTGAGCATCTCTTCTTCAGGATTCCAATAGCACTTGGCATGTTACATTATAATTACCATCTAGTCCCATTTCCTCTTCTGTACTTCATCCTGACCTTTTCTGAGGGCATGCATGTACCATCATTTGTTTATATCTGTCCCAGCTGCAGGGATAGTGCTTGTCACATCATAAACATTCCATAACTATTTGGAGAATGAATGAAAACACTAAGTGAAAGTTAAATAGCATACAAGTATTTAAAGAACGCTTTCTAGCTAGTCTAAGAGATATTACAAGGCAGTACGTGATCAATTGCTGAATGAATCATACACCAGTAATTGCTATAGAAATCAGAGGAGGCTTCTTATACATCTTTGTGTATCCCCCTGAGCACCTCACGTGGTAACTTGCTCATGGTGGAAGTTCAGTAAATGCTCTGTGAATGAATAATCACTGCTTTTGAATCAAGTGATGATGGGCATTTGAAGAACAAGCGATGTAAGTGCTGATTAAGATAGATGAGTTGTTTCTTGCCTAAACATCCATCACCAGCCTCACATATTCAAGTCAGTAAGCTTTGCTGGGTGTGGGAAGCACTGGATTGGTAATTGCTTGGGGATGGGGAGGGCATAAGAAAAGCTATATTCATTTAACTTAAAACCAGAAACATTACATATATAACACAGAACAGGCATAACAATATACCAAAAAAACCCGAACTGCACAAAATGTGACCAACTGCAAATGTTCCACTGGGAAAAGAGCAGTGGGCAAGGAGAAAAGAGGAAACCCAGTTTTGGTGGAATAGGTGGGGAAGTTTAAAGGTGAGAAGAACATGTAGGGCCATTAATTCAATGACTATTTAATAAGCATCTACTATATGCCAGGAACTCTGGTAGGTACTAGGAAATGATCATGATAAATGGATTTAAATGGTAAAGGTCTGATGTCAGGTGTGAAAAAGGGGATGGGAGATAATGTAATTGATTAGAGGAAAAGGAGTGTAGCTTCAAAGATCCTTGGTGTCTGATGATCTCTTGGCTCAAAAAACAGGACTCAGGAGCACCATCAAAATCAGAGCTGTTCCTTCAAACTGAGAAGTGAAAAACATTGATATATCTTATTTCACCAGTTTCTTCATCTAACAAGGTCATTCCCTAATACCAAAAAGGGTGGGGGGAAATGCCCATGAACCCCACACCCCAGCTGCACAGCCTCTTTTTTATGGTAGTTATGATATAGAGCCTATTGCCAGCAAATGATCCAAAAACCCACAGATTTAATCTTTTCTTCTCATTCTTCATAAACATGATCATCAAAATCTTGGTCTGTAGATGACAGTATATCTTCTGATTTCCATCCTCCCCTACCTTTTCTTGGAAATTCCATTCCTTCTTTTTACTTTGTTATGTTCGTCTTGCTGGTCACTTACCTCTGGGGTGAGCGGTCCTTCTACTGCTATTACCACCGTTCACCTCTACCTTTTCTGCTCTAGCTGAAATGTCATAGGCACCAAAGAACGTTGTCATTGGTCTGAGCTCTTTTCTTTAGGGAGCAACCACTTCAAACATCGGGTTCTTAGACTGAAGAGCAACTAAGGCTATGAATTTCTTTGTACGGTTCCCAGTGCACTGTTTCTCACACACTTTAAAAAACTGATCTTTTTAACTATACAGGGCAAGGAACAGCGGCTGCCTCCCACATAGTAAGATCCCTTGCCAATTAGGTGCTGACTCCAGCAAGGCTACCTTGCCTCCCTGCTTCTTCAGGATGAGATTTCCCCGCCCCTGCCTCAGACTTGGACTTACAGAGTTGAAGGAACCTGGAATATTACTTAACACAAAACTCTTCATAGCTGTTGAAGTGGACCAGGGTAAGTCAATTTATGTGAAGTCCAGGTTTCTTGACTTCCAAGCCAATCTTCTCTTGCTACACCATGCAAATTCTTACTGCATAGCTAAGACATTTTCTCCTACATTTGGTGTGTGTGTGTGCTTGTGTGGGGGGGTGGGGCGGGAGGGGGCGTTAAATGGGCTTTGGCAGGCTAGCCTGGGAACCTATTTATTACAGTGCCTCTGAGAAAACAAATTCTGAGTTGTGCCTCAGAATTCAGAACCCATCTTCCAGCCTCCTACTCTTCGGTTCACCACCCTGGTGAACACAGTATCTGGCCATTAGGAATGAATGAGGAAGGCCATGTTATATTCTTAACTTGCTTGGAAATAAACAGAACACAATTTAGTTATAAAACTGATGAAAATATTTATACAGGCAGATTCCTCAAAATTGAGGTTTGATTGATTGTTAGGACGAATCTTTTAGAGTTGTCTAAATTAGTCACTCGTCTTTCTTAGAAAGAAGTGTTACTAATGCTTCCTCAGCCAGCCAGCTGCAAAACCACACATTATTCTTTGAAAGAGGAGCATGGAAAACCAACTTCCCAGCGCCTATGGGAGAGGAGTCTAAAAATCCCAGCTATTGCGGTGATACAGGATGGATCAGGGCCTCTCAATGTTAATAACAAAGCAAGGTAAAGGGGTGGGGGCAAGGGCAGATAATTTAGACTGACTTGGAAAAATACTTATTGATGTCATTTACACTTTGCCTAATTATGGCAAAGCATTGGGGATTACTCACATCATTAAATAGGTGAAGTTAAATTATTTGATTGCAATACCAACCTCCCAGTCGTAGTCTCTCAGTCTTCATACTTTGTCGCTTAGACAGTTGGGTTATGTCCTCACAGGTTTTAATGTGAGATAAGGGAACAGTGCTCACCTAGAAACTGGAGGACAATGTACCTCGTACAGTTAGAGGCAAAAACAATGGCAGTGCATATGACTCATAATTCACTTTCTAGTGAGCCAGCTTGTAAAGTCTTGGGGAAAGATGGTGATAGCAGAGATGTCGCCCAAAGCATCACATAGAAAACTTTTTAGTGGCCTCTTTGGACACCTTGTTACCATTTAGTTTCTGAGCCTCATTGTATTGATATCCATGGTTTTGTTCATAATGCATTCTATCAAACGCGTACAAAAGTTGGGTATGTGAAGTTGAATAAATTTGTTCTAATGGGTGGTTCTGTATCTACATGAATTTTTTTTTACCTCTTCATTAGAGACATTTGATAACACGGTACCAGTGTTTCATCCGAATATTTTCATTTTGTTCTCTTACTTTCACACGTGGCCAACCATTTGGGAAGTTCATTGAGTACCTAGTGAGGCTTTGAGACTTGTCACCTCCAACCTGACACTCTGGATCATCTCCATCCGTGCCTCAAGTGTTACCACATTAACGAGCCCCAGGTTTTCCATCACTTCCAACTCTAGGTTTTCCACCTACTTTCACACATGAATAACAAGCAGTAAGATATTCCAATACTGCATGAACACTGACGTTCATACAAAGACGCTAACACTACTGACTGGCCATAGGTTTCAATCAGGGAATGTACAAAAATATAAATCTGGCATCCAAAATGGGGATGAGAGGTACTGAATATTTTAAAAGTGTAGCTTTGATCAAAATCGAGTGGGCTGAATATGGGGACTGTCTATAAAGAACAGGAAGGACAGCCGTATCAACATCACAATTTCTTGTTCTCTTTCATCTCACATTGCCCCATTTCTTCCAAGTGAGTGACAAGGAGAAGAAGGGGGCCATTAAAGAAGGGCTACTAGGTGCCAGGCATTGTGGCAGGTAATTTGCATAAACACTCCCTTGTTGGCCATGGCCAACAGTGTATTTTATGTCAGAAAAAACTCCAATATCTCAGAAGCTATTAACTTCAATAAGAGTCCTGGTTCACTGGACTGAGGAATGAGATTGCAAAAGCACTTTTAATCATTGGGAAAGGACCCAATAAAACTGTACTTAAATGATCATTAATAGTGTAGCTTTTACATACCTGTGTGGGACGGAGAATAATTTCCTGGAAAACCATAAGATTTCTGATATTTTTTAAAGAAATAGGTCCAATACTAATTTTATCACGTGTTTATTTTTTAAATTATTATTTATTTAGAGAGAGGAGAAGGGAGGGAAAAAGAGAGGGAGAGAAACATCTATGTGAGAGAGAAACACAGGTTCACTGCCTCTCGCACACACCCTAACCGGGGACCAGGCCCGCAACCCAGGCTTGTACCCCGACCAGGAATCGAACCAGCGACCTTTCGCTTCATGGGACAAAGCCCAACCAACTGAGCCATGCAGAACAGAGCTTATTATACATTTAAACATCAAATTAAGGGCTTGTGTTTTGAAGGTAGATTTATGTGCCAGGGACTCAAAATTAAAGACATACAATAGACTCTATGTTCTCTGCACAAACAGATTTCCCAAGCTCACTGGTAGTAATAGGTATATAAGGAAATAGATAAATATTTCTATTTTAGGGTTTTTCTTCCTTTTCTGAGCCCTTAGCAGAGAAAATGTCAAGGATTCTCTTCTCTTTTCATAACCAGAACTAAAATCTATGAAGACTGCAGAGCAATAAATAGGGTGCCTGGCATCCTAAGCTTCTGGTTCCAACCATTTATAGATGTTCCTTGGCAGCATCACTGTTTTGAAAGCATTCTAAAGTATTGATGCCCAAATTGAAAAACAAAACCAGAAAACAAAACCCAACGTGGTACTGTAGTTCCATATGTGGGAGATAATAGAAGGAAATTTCCAAAAGGCCAATGGTCAGTCACTGACTGAATCTACATATCTGAGCATTCCTGGTTACTTATAGCTAGAAAGTATGGAATCAGCAGGCCCAGATTCTAAACTCGCCTCTTCCTCTAATCAACCAAATACTCTCAGTTCCAAACTTCCAGGGAACCTCAGATGTGACTTCCTTATAAGGGGAGTTAGGATTAATCCCTTTTTAAAGTCTTTTTCAAATTGTTGTCTGCGACCAGCCCTGGCATTTGAACAACCTCCTGCATTTGATTGCAACACTAGCCTCCTGTTCACAGTCCCTCCGTCTTCATGCTTTGTTACTTACATACTTGTGTTTCCTGCTCACAGGCTTTAATAGAAGATGAAGGACCAGTGTTGGCCTGTCCAACAGAAAAGTTGAAGGATCGTTTAAAAATCAGGATGTCTTCTTACTTGAATACTGTAAGTACTAAATCATAACCACTTGTAGAAATTAGTCTGGACGAACAAATAAGTAAGGCCTAATATAAGTGCATTTTAGTAAAATCTCTTGTAAAGCACATTTCTAATCAATCTTTCAGGCTTCTGACATGTTAAATTAGAGGTAAGTTATTCCAATTAAGTCTTCACCTTTTTGGCAAACAAGGATATGGATCAATATACTTGGCAATGGTGAATAAAGTCTTTAGTTTTTCACTTCTTCGTGCCCTAATAATCTCTTCTTCAAGGGAAGCCCAAACCAGCAGGGCCAGAGCAATCTCAGCAATGAGCGTAGGTCTTCATGCCGGCATTCACACCATAAAATGCACCACGAAGACGTCACTGACAGGCTGAAAACTGCTAGTCTCTACATCCTGAAGTAGGCAGCATTTAGGAGGTAGCATCAACGACCTCTGCGTGGAACAGGTGGAGGAGGAGGGAAGGTCTCCCTGGTTGGAGGTCTGAAATGAAAGATAAAGCAAGAACATGACCTTACAGGTCATTGTGTGAACAGGCTTTCCTGCGTCGAACGCTGTGAATGAGAAAGTACTTGTCTCTCCAATTTGAAAAGGCACTGTATTTCTTGTGATGTTTACTGGAGTCATTCTTACAAGGTACTCTGTTATGTGTGTAATTGTAACAGCTATTTTTATTTGAGGTGGAAGAGTCTTTAACCTTTTTAATTACTGCATAATAAATGTTTTAAAAAGAAAGGTAAAACAACTCTTTTATAATGAATCTGATTAACTAGTTCTTGGCCATCCGTGATTTGTTGCAAGTCTGGTCTACCACACAAAGGATATGTCCCTCAGTTAATGAAACTGGCCACACACAGGGACCTCCAAGTGACATCCATGCTAGCTGTGTCTCACAACCCTCCCTGAACATTAGAATAACCAACAGAGCTTTGAAAAAGACCAGTCCTGAGGCTCTATCCCAGACGCATTCCATCATAATTTCTAGACAATGGGGCTCAAGCATCACAACTTTTTAACAGTATCTCTCCTCCAACCAGTTGTATTAACCAAGTCTTTTCTTTTCTGATGCTTTGACATCCGGAGCCTTGCTGATCTTGGCCTGGAGAGGCTGCCCCTCCCAGGGTAAGCTAATTCCTAGGGATAGCAAACAACGTGCTGTGCCTGCGAGCACACCTTCCTCCAAAGACAAACCAACCAACCCAGAGCCCACATCCCAACCACCTCCTTTATGGGGCTGGCACACGCGAGCGCGCACACACACACGCACACACGCATGCACAGCAGTGGGAGCGGGGACTATCCATTGGCTCTAATCACCTCAGGGCCACATGCCAAACAAGTAGAGCCAGCCCCTTTGCTCCAGGCCTGCTGAAATTATTCAAAACAGCCCATTCTAAATCTGCTACCCCTACCTCACTGTTCCTGTGGACACCCCAAAAAGGCTCTTGCCCACATTTTCTCCTCTGCTTTCTCCTGACTAAACCCAAGTGTCCTGTCCTCTTGGGATCTAAGGGTACAACAAACTGTCTTTTCAATGACAGTCATCTTCTGTTCTGGGGACCTCGATGTACCTGAATAATGGTAAAACCTGTATTTTAAAGCACCCAGGATTCAAACGTGCAGCTGGGCAGGAGACAGACACACTGCAGCGGGAAGGTCCCTTGAGAGAGGAATTGAGGATCTCTGGTCTGCTCCTCACAACGACTTCCTCATGGGATCACCAAGTGTGCTATTCCCAACTCCACGTTTGCTTTTCTAAGAAGCACCCCCTCCCATGTTATTCTGGGTGGTTTTTGAATTGTCCCAAATGACATTCCAGATAGACTTGGGTGAGTCTACTTGAAGACAGGTTCAACGACTGCAGGTGGTAGTTCCACGTGTGAGCTGTAAAACCAATATTAACTCCCTCAGACGCAAGTCAGTAAATCAAGAAAGAGAGCTTTGTCAGGTGCTGTAATCTACCTGTGTTGCCCTGGAGTTGAGTACTTGAGGATTAAATGAATCAGTGAGTAAATGTTTACTACATGTCTCTTGAATGCAAGTTTTGTATCGGTCAAGGAAATGACAAAAATGGTAGAGGAGGGGCTGTCTCAGGAACAAGAGAGGGAGGCAGAAGTAGGAAAGAATAACCACAGGGATCCTCAGGAGGTCCTGCTGTCACCCCTGGAGGAGATGGTTTTATATGGTTGTCTCTTTATCCAGAGAAAACAAATGGACAGTCTCCTTCATCTCCCCAATCTTCCCCGTGAACTGTGGCCTTCCAGGAGAAAGCCAGAGGTCAGTCAGATGATGCAACTTTCTCCCTCCCTCCCCCGTCTCTCCCTCCCTCCACCCTTCTATTCTTTCCTTCCTTCCTTCCTGTAATAGATAAAACAAACATTTATCTATTATCCAGCTACTCCTGGATGTAGGATGAAATAACAGCAAGTAAAATGGGCAGAGACCCCAGCCTCAAGATGCTGAAGACATAATGGATGACAGTCAATAGGGAAAATCAGTCAACTGTTCCAAGTGTTTTGACCAGGGAAGTCATAACCTATGGGAACATATAGTACAGATATTTATGCACATGTCTGAAGGACAAGTTCACCTTCTCTGAACCTACTGAACAGAGGTAATGATACCCACATTCTGTGAGGCGTGGCGGTGACTGTTGGAAAGTTGCTAGCACAGTTTCTGGCTTAGAGGCATTCAAGAAGTAAAGATAGTAATTTCATCAATATAATTAAAGATCTATCCTTAAACCTTTTTCCTACGTATGCCCCTCAGGCCTTACATTTTATCTTCCACCACAAAGATCATCAGGATTCCCTCCAGGCCCCTCTCCCTCCCTCTGCTGCCCCACGCCACAGCTGGGGTGCGTCTGCAAACAAACCATCTCTAAATTTCATTCTGCTGAACAACCCCAGCTAAGAATTGGAAGTCCCATCTCAGGGAAATGGACTTGTGATTATAGATATTTCAGAACCATGGGAGTGAAGGGTAATAAACTAGAATCAAAGGGTACTCTGTGGGAGACAGCCTCTGCAGGACACTGGGGAGCGGGGGCTGGGGACACAATTGTCCCGAGACATCTGGGCACTGGCTGCTTTCTCCTTCCTGTTGAGGGTGAGGTCTTGCTCATGATGAGTTTAGTGCAAAAACCCAGCAATCAGATGTTGGTTAATGGTCTTTTAAAATAGGACTGTTGTTTAGCTGGTAGGCTTTTGTATAGTCATAAAATTGATTTTAAAAATCCTATTAAGCTTCTCTGTTAGTTAGTAAATAGCCTCAGTCCCAAGTCCCCTCACTCCTGGCCACTCCAGCCCCTCCTAGAAACGCCACAGAACACTTTACTAGTCAGCAGCTGAATCCTGGTACTGCAGGAGGCTTCCAGAAGCCTGTTCTGATTAGGCCATACCTAGGCCATGCCTTAAAGGGGAGTACATAGATTGTTAGTGATTGGCAAATCACTAGTAAGTGGCAAAATAAGTTCAAAAACAAAGGGGCTATGGCTTGACAAGAATTGGTTTTTTCTCCCCTCCACCCACAGGACCTTATCTAGGAAGAGGATGACATTGCCAGGTGCCCACCCTCTAGGCACTAAGGAGCAAGAGAAATGCTATGCAAAGAGAGAGCGTATCTGCTCCTGTTCTTGTTACCACCTGCCTTCCCTGGGAACTTACAGCAGGAGGGATGGTGAAGGCCCTTTTCTAATCTACAAGCCACCTGCACTGCGGTAGACGACTTGATAGCTCACTGTTTAACGGGTAGGCAGTCCAAACCAAGCAGTGCCAATCCATCCATCCATCCATCCATGCATGCATTTGCATGGTAAATAAAAATATTTGCTAAAGTGCTAAATCTAGTTACAGTGCTAAGCACTGGGGATAGTGGCAAAAAGTATATTTTCTAAATTTTTATGTATTTATTTTTAGAGAGGAGAAGGACCTGGCCCACAACCCAGGCGTGTTCCCTGACTGGGAATCAAACTGGGGACCTTTTGGTTTGCAGGCTGGCACTCAATCCACTGAGCCACATCAGCCAGGGCAACAAAAAATTTTTAATCGAAAACAGTTTCTATTCTCTTGAGGTTTACCATCCCCTTGAGGAGACAGATATATAATCAAGAGCTGCAATGTGGACTGGATTATAATAGAGGTGTCTGGGGAATCAAAAGAAGATTCACCCAAGAACATCAGGGAAGGCTTCACAGAGGAGGTGATGTTTGGACTGAGTCCTAAAGGTTGTGTAGGAGTTTTCTAAGCAGATATTGAAAAGGAATGGGAAGACGGCATTTCATGCAAAAGGAACAGATTGAGCAAAGACAGTACAAATTGGCACAGCTCCCTGGGAATTCTTAAGGGGTGGAGCATTGGTGCAGACAGGAGAGGGGTGGGGCCTGAGGCTAGATGGGGCCAGAGCATGCTAAAAATACAGAATTAAATTTGAAGGCTTTTATTTCAGGAAGTGACATCATCAGATATTTCTGCACTCTGGTTGCAATGTGGAGGAGGGATCAAGTGGAGGCAGGAGGTAAATGTGGGCCTATGTGGATGAACTTGGGTACTGGCAGATGGAGGCGGGGGTACATGCGAGAGCTGAAAGGGCAACAGGATGGACAGGGCCTGGAGACACACTGGATGTGGGAGCTGCGAGGAAGGCAGGGGTGGAGTTAAACTCAGCTGAGGCTCATGAATGTTAAATAATTCATCCATGTTCACAAGTGACTGCTAGTGACTTGTCCCCAGGGAGTGTGGTGCCAGAGCCATGGTCCTCGCTCACCACCATACCACGCTGCCTCTCACCTTAATTTTCATTCCCGATTCCTTCTTGTCTCCTGGTCCCCAAAGGCACTGTCCCCACAATACAGCCAAGGGAATTAGTTAGTAGGGAGCCCCGTTCTAACCAAATAGATAAAAATTATTCAAAAAGTTGATGTCTGCCCATGTGGTTCATGATGAAATATTTCACTTGCTATTAAGAGTGTATGCGACTGAATAAAGCATCACCTAAATGAGTGAAGAGTCTCCACTGAGATATGTCAGAAGTAGGCATCCTTGGGTCATCTTAGATGTCCCTGAACCCTACTCTCCCCCGAAACTCAGAGAGTGAGGAAGAACTTTCCAATCAGCGTCAGTGTTACCTCTGGGAGGCAGCTCGGGGAGGCACCCTGGGGGGCCTCTCGATGGGCGGCGGGGGTGCTGCATCCACTTGTGGGGGGGCTGGACTCCGACTTCGGGTAACCTCAGGGACTTCATTGTCCTACAGCAACACAGAAGGAGAGGTGAAAATCTAGTTGAGCAGCCAGCACAGATGGACACCACCATCCCCAAAGCCCCTCAGCCCTCCTCAGGCTTTGGCTGGAGATTTTATTCACAGGCTGATCATCAACCGAGCAAAACCAGGGCAGCTCTCCATCGGCTCCTGGAGCCGTGAAGGAGACAGTCAGGCCACATTGTTGTTAATGGTCCTTGCTACTCGGAGCGGGGTCTGTGGGCCGTCAAGGTCAGTGTTACTTGGGAGCTTGTGGAAAATGCAGGCTCTCAGGCTCCTCCTCAGACCGGCTCAATCAGAACCTGCGTTTTCACAAGATCCTGGGTAATTCTGGTGCATATGAAAGTTTGAGAAGTACCGCTCTATGTAGCTAGATAGAGCTGGAGAAATTTTAGTTTTAAACAAAAGTCCCTTTTGGGGACAACAGAACCGTGAGTGGTCGTCAGTCATAGGGCAATAGAATGTGTGCACTGGACGAGCGGCCCACCCCTAGGACCCTTTCTCAGGGAGTCTCCTGGGTGATCCCCTCCCAACTGACCCCTCCCACTCCTCCCTGCCCCTGGTCCCTGGGTGAGGATAGAACCACAGTCCAAATCGGGCCTCAGCCTAAGGCAGCCAGCCAGTCTGCACTGGGAGGCCTTGTGGTCTCAGTGGACTATTTGCCACAATACATGTGGAGAGGCAGAGAAGGCCAGGGTAGTTTGAGAACAGAGAGCAGATGTGCACCAAGAAGCACAGACGAAAGAGCTTGTGGCCCCAATAAACACAGACTGGGGCATCGGCTCTGGCATGTCTCCCCACTCCTGATCCAGGCCCCAAACTGTGATCGTTGTCCCCGGATTCCCTGAGACTCATCCACCTCCTTCTCACAGACGCCCCTTTGGCTAAACTAGCCTGAGTGGATTTCTATTTCTCCTGCCCTCCTTTCCTCCCTAACGCCCTCCCTCTTTTTGTCGAGATAAAATTCATATGATATCAATTTAACCATTATAAAGCTGACAGCTCAGCGGCATTGGGTACATACATTCACAATAGTGTGCAACCACTAACTACCTCTATCTAGTCCCAAATCACTTTCATCACCCCAAAAAGAAACACTGTACCCACTGAGCTCTTTCTCCTCCTCTCCCCACCTGGCCCCTGGCGACCACCAATTTGCTTTCTGTCTCCATGGATCTACCTATTCTGGACATTCCATATAAATGGAATCCTACAGTCTGTGACCCTTTGTGTCTGGCTTCTTTCCCCCTGGATTTCTGTTTCTTGCAATGAAATGACCTCTAGGACAGGACAGATGGGAGCAGGGTCCTGGCTCTCACCTCATTGTCCCCCTCCATCCCGCTGCTCACGCTGAGGAGGCTCCGGGTGCTGGACCGGTTACTCGTGCTGCCTGAGGGGTACAAGGAAAATCAGCAAGACCAAGAGTCTCTCAGGCTGACATACAAGGCTCAGCTCTAGCTCTTACTTTACCAACAGAACCGACACATGAGCTGTGACTCTGGGAGTCTTCGAAATGCTGCCGTGGTACACCATGTTATTAGAGGCCGGTCTTTCTTTCAGTGTAAAACTCACTGGTTCACCTTTTCATTATATATTTTGCTTTACAGCTACTGTTTACTGAGGGCTTCCCACACATTGTGTGCTTTAAAAGATGATCATCCAACCCCTGTGAAAATTCTGTCGGACATCAGCGCTCTGATCTGACAGACAGGCAAGAAGACATGCTTTGTTTCTCGCTTGTTCGGGGCTGTTTCTAAGAGCCACAGACGAGGTGCCTCGTTAGCACAGTAGGGAGCCCACCAGTCGTGCAAGAGCTGCAAATGAATTTTGAGGCTGAAGTGTTTTACTTATTTGGAGATTATATCAAATATGTATATCACACAAGTATACACACCTTCTAATAAGGGGCCAGTTTGACACAAAACAAACTACAAAGCACAAATTCAAAAATATGGTTTACGCTCATGGTGGAAACTGAGGCTGTGTGTTTAGGTGCTCAAGGCTTTGGAGTCGGGATTTATCACCTATATCATCAGAGCAGCACTATCCAATGGAACTTTCTGGAAATGTTCTATTGTATGCTGTCCAATATGGGACCTCGTGTGAAATAAGGCTAGTGTAACTGAGGAACTGAACTGACCTTTTCCTTATTTTTAATTAACTTGGCTGTAAATAGCCACCTGTGGCCAGTGGCTGCCACAGTGGACAGCATAGCCCAGTACAAGCTTCAGCACACGGCGCTCGGACAGGGAAGGGGGAGGAACAGCAGTGAATCAAATGACACAAGGACATTTTAACTTCGATTTACCAATACTGCCATTAACACTATTGCCAGGCCTCACGTTTGCTCGATTCCCACTGAAACAGCTCCTCATCAAATTAGTTTATAGGTAAATAGTCTTAGTTTTGACTTCGATATGGTATCAACTTCGACATAATCAATGTAGATGCTCACTTAAACCAAGCACATTAAGATTATGATTTTGGATTATTTCTCAGGGGCAGATTTTACAAGTTAAAATAATATGTCAAAATATTTCTAGAAACCAGTGGGATTCAGAGTTTGTTTATGAAGGAGCAAGTGACCCTATCCCTTCTTATTCAGTCACCCACGTCTAATACTGTCCACTCTGCCAGAAGGTCCCCCAGCCCAGCCCCTATCCGCAAGTCTAAAACCTCCTCTGTCTCTAGTACTCAGGACAAATGCCATCAAAACCTTTCCAGATTCTCCCAGATGGAGGTAACCCCTCCCACCAGGGCTCCCATCCCTGCAACGCCAAGCCTACCAGTTGTTCATTGTTGCTCCTCCCACTTCCTCCCGTGAACCAGCCTTGTGCTGAACTCACTAGGAGGAAGCAAAAAGCTGTCCAGGCACTGGATCCAGACCCTGGAAATTCACACCCCCCAGTTGCCATCGTCCCTCCCCTTGGTGTTCTAAAATCTTTACCCCCTGGTGTTTGGGGTTGAGCCTTGGCTCCCTGGATCAGCTGCCTTGGCCCTCTCCAGGCTGACCACCTGCACCCTCTCTGGACTGCACAGTCAGTAGAGGCCTCAGCCTCCCTCATCTTCAGTCTTGCCAGTGAGGAAAAGGGCAATGCCCACCCTTACCAGGCTTCCAACACTAGGGAAGAAGGATCAGACAAGCATCTAACTCGTGCTGTTTTTGTACTTTCTCTCCTCCATCACTATCACCCTGAAGACAGGACCCATTTCTTCTTCACTGTTATGTCTCCGGTATACAGTCTAGCTCGGTACGCACAGGGTGGTCCTCAGTATTTGGTGGAAGAATAAACGACAGCAGAAAATGACCAAATATATGATCCTCAAGAAGCTTGGATCAGCCCTGGTTAGTGTGGCTCAGTGGACTGAGTGCCGGACTGCGAACCAAAGGGTCACCAGTTCAATTTCCAGTCGGGGCACATGCCTGGGCTGTGGGCCAGGTCCCCAGTAAGGGGTGCATGAGAGGCAACCACACACTGATGTTTCCCTCTCTCCTTCCCTTCCCTTTAAAAATAAATAAATAAAATCTTTAAAAAAAAAAAGAAATTTGGATCAAACAATCTAGGAAAAAGTCAACAGTTTTTCTGTAATGCAACTTTTGTTCTCTTAAATATAACATTACTATTCTGGATCTTTAAACTTTAGCTATAACTAGATTTAGCCCACAACTGTTTTTCTGTGGTTCCCAAGAGATGACAGCTGTATTAAAATAGAAATACTGCTGTTTTCAGGGTGACTTTGAGGGTTAAGAGGCAATGGAGGTCAGAGCTAGACCATTCTCACTCTCCCTCCTTGCTCGATGAGCACTTGTACATTGGGGTGTGTCCTTCTGGAATGTTCCCTGTATGGATATGGTTGCTATATAAGAAGTTTAGGCTACTGACGGAGATCATATGTGGAGAGAGGCTCTGAACGATGACAGGCCATCTTGGACGTTGCAGCCCAAGCCGAGCTTATTGCTGAACACAGAATCTTGAGTGACCCCGGCTAACCCGCATGGAGCGGAGATAAACCATCCCCAGGAAGTTTACCATCAGGTATAAATGAGTGGTGGTTTCAAGCCTCCCCATTTGGGGTGGTTTGTTAGACAGCAACAAATAACTGAAACTGTGTAACAGGGACCAGATGGAGTCTACAGCCACAGGGCAGGGTAAAAGCCACTGGTCTGCAATTTAATAACATTTTCTAACCAGATGAGCTAGGCATCCCTAGGCAATAAACCACTGCACAAAGTGAGAAGCACAGTTCATGCTTTCCATTCAGGTCTCACCCCTAGCTAACTCAAAGTAAAACACATACATAGAACCTTTGAAATCAATTCGCATCTGAAATGAGGACTTTGCATTTGCCTTGTTAGATTTCCCCTCCTCCAAACCTGGAACACACTGCCTGCACCCTCAGGGGGTGTATACCACTCTTCTCCACAGAACATCTGAGAGATGGGCCACCTGTCCCTGGCCTCCTCAGTCACTTGGGATCGCTGGAAACACCTCTCTCATTTTTGAACGTGTCAGAATTCTCTAAATTGCCTCGAGGGGATTTTTAGATATATGTTATCACCCCCAGTGTAAGGGGAAGTTTTCTCCTCTGTCCAGTCTAGACTTCCCAAGTGGCCATGTGGCATGCTTTGGGTCTGTTTTGACAGGTAATAGTGGCTGGAATGTTAACCTGAGTGGAGCTGGATTCTACTCCCATTTTGGCACTCACTGGCTGTGTGACCTTGGGCAAAACTCCTTCCCTCTCTGGGTTGCAAATACTCTCTGCATAAAGTGAGGAGGGAGACCAGTTCAGAGGTTCTTGGCCTAAGTCCATGGATGAGCAAAAGTGTGTGTGTGCCTGTGTACACACACGCACATGCATTTTTTCAGGAAAGTGCATCCAGTGCATATATCAGATTCTCAAAGGTTGGTCTGTGATGCAGAAAAGACTAGGAATCCGTGGGCTGGATGCCCTCCCTGTTCCAACATCCAAAGCCTGACATTTAAGGAGATGAGTCCTGAAATTCAGCGGGTCTCTTGCTCTTTTATGGCACTCCGAGCTGTTTCGATAACACTCAAATGTACGAAAGAGAGGAAACCCAGTCTATGTGGGTGGTGCAGCCCAGCTAACGCCGCCTTGGATGCGGAAACAAAGTCCTCAGCTCCTGCCTGCACATCAGCGCGTATTGTCTGCTGCAATCAGACGCCTATTCAAGCTTTCAAGCCAAAAGGAAGACATTTCCTAATTAAATCCTCAACCTATATTGATGGAATTCTCAAATTTGAGTCCATTGTTTTCTAAGGTTTCTGACTTTGTGCCCTTTCCCTCTCCTTAACATAGCTGAGGAAGCAAAAAAGAATAATGGTTAAAGTTTGGGCTCTGGATCCAGTCTGCCTGAGTTCAAATCCCAGGTCTACCACTTACAAGCTATTTAATGAAGGCAAAGCACTTAGTCTCCAGTCTGCTCCCGTAGAGCGACTGTGATGATTAAATCAGAGGATCTGTAGGAGTGACTTAGCATGTAGTAAATGTTCAATAAGTGCTAACCAGTATTATGACTAGGTTTTTCTACTTATGAAAGAGACAGGGTAATAATTGTCAAGCGATCTGGCTTCAAGGGATATTTGTGTAATGGATCTTTGGTCCCTGAAAAAAGGCAAAACTCACAGGTTAAGTGTTCCCCATTTCTTATACCTCCCAAACCCAAATCAGGCTCCAACTGAGATGTGCCGGACTTGTAACAACACGTTTACAAGGCCCAAAGGCTCAGCCAGCTGGAGTCCAGCTATGATGGCACCGCACGCCCCATCCGTCAGCCTGCTCACTTGCTGTGCTGGAGGTACTGTCTGTCTTCCAATCTCCTCGCCTTAGCTCAGTCCTCGGGGGGAAGATGCTTTTCCTGGGGCCGCTCTCATAGACTCCAAACTCCACTTTCCCGGGCAGGTGCTGTGAGTGCCGAATGGGCACGGTGATCTCCAAGGCTGGAATTAGATGAAAAAGAGGTAAGTTTCAAGGCACTAGAGAGTGCCATCTACCAAACTGCCTCGCTGCTCCCTCTCCACCTGCCTGCCTCACCAGAACCTGGAGGGTACCTGGAGGAAAGGGAAGGGCAAGAGAGGGGAAAGGAGAGAGAAGAGAGGAGGGAAAGAGGAGGAGGGAAAGAATGGGGGCCCTGCCCAGTTCAGCACCAGAACTCCCCAGAATCCTGGGAGACAAATGTTGGGGCACAGAAGTGAGGAGTGGGGGAGGTCAGAAAGAGCAGAGAATGTTTTCCTACCAGGTGGTGGGAAGAACGTTGGATTAGGGAAAGGTGTGGGTCTCCAGCTGCTGCACAGGAAGCATTCAGTCAGCCTCTCTGAATTATTTCCCTTTCTGAGGAGGGGGTGTGAGCATCACTGATCCTAATAACAGGTCATCTGGTGAAGCAGGCAGAATTCTAAGAGCAGCCATATTTTTAGCTCCCTGACACCTCCCAACATTATGCAAGAAATACTATTGTCATCATTCCCAACAGAAACTAAGGCACAGAGAGGTGACGCAGAGTGCCTTCATTATACAGCTGGTAAGCAAGACAGCTGGGGTTCGAACCAGGCTCCAAGTCCAGGCTCTTCACCACCAATCACACTGCCTCTCAGTCCCTTAATAAATAATGGATGGTGGGTGGGTGGTCCACAACTGACAACAATAACCCAGAGGGTCATGAAAGGAGGTCCATCAGGCCTGTGAAAGATTATCTGACTTGCAAAACTGATGGGTGGTTTTAAACCCCGCAGATTCAGAAAGACAGATTCTTTCTTTGCCTTGCAAAGCATTGACCCAATCTCTTTGTTGACTTAGCCCTGCCCAGTGGTTGGTCTTTTCCCTCCCTCGATTTCCACCCCTGGGTTCTGTGTCCAGAAAACTCCTGCTGTAAGAACAGAGTAACATGTCTGTGGGTGGTGCATCAGCTCCCTCCCCAGGGAAGTGTGAAAGCCAGGTGAGCTCCCCTGGCTGCCCTGAGACAGGGCCTCTGGGAAGAGGTGTCAGCTCTGGTATACGTGGCCTTTATCTTCAAGGTACCACTTCCTCCTCCACCCCCTCTTCCACGGGATGGGCATAGCAGGAAGTTCAGGGAGTCCAGGGGTAGAGGTAGCTCTGCTTAAGGAAGCCAGAAGTCTGCCAAGAAGGGTAAATGTACAAGCTAGAAGGGTATGAAAGAGCAAGGGCGAGCACAGCGCACACCAGGTGCATGGCAAACATTCTGCACAGAGAATAATAAAAGGATGCATGGCTGGCGCAAGCTCTCCTCACTCTAGAGAGCCCATTTCCAAGCGCAGTGTATGGTCCTAGTGCTAAACTGCCTTTCCAGGCCCCTGTGTAACACTGGTGTTTTTCCTGTCCGTGGGCTCTCTTGGTTACAGCTGAGTGGTAGGAGTGCCTACCTACTGTTGGACCTGCAAGGGCAGAGACTAGCAGGCGTACCTGCACATGGATGTGAGCCCATAGCTTCTCGGAGCCCCAAAAGCTGTCATACATTTTTAGTCCTCGGCTTTGACCTAGCAAGTTTTTAAAACAACTTTTTAAAGAGAGGTTTCTGTCTGCTTCACTCAGTGAGGCCATAGTCTGCTCTCAACCAGTTTGAGGAGGAAGAAAAGTAAAATACAAAGGGAAAAAAGGGAGTCAAAAGTTCAAGGAAATCAAGTAGAGCCAGTTTAAATGTCCACAGAATCCTGAGTCTTTGAATAAAGGAACAATTCCAGGAATAATAGTTATCGTGACTGGATTGTGTAGGACTTTCCCCAAAGTGTGTTCACATGCATTGTCGTATCTCCTTTGAACTTCACTACTCCATTAAGTAGGTGAGTCAGGAGTAACCATGGAAGAGGAAGCTGAGGCGCAGCATGGTTCAAGGAATTGTCCTGCATTATAAAGTGATTCAGTGACGAAGCAGGAGATCGGAAATGAGATTTTCTGGGACCCAGCCCGCTGCTCTCCACCGGCCCCAGACACGCCCAGAACACAAATATTGATGGTGTGCTCTGTGGGGCCCACACGCTCGACCGGGGAGGCCCACGCCAGCCCTCCTCTGCTTCCTACTCCATCAATGCTTGGCACCATCCCAGTAAGAGCAAATCAGCTCCCTACGCCTGAAGAAAGACTGGCAAGTTATATGGATAGACTTTTATTTTTTAATTATCCTCAGTGTGCGAACCCAAGTTAAAGAAAAAGAATCACTGTTTCTCTTCTCTGAAGCAAAGGAGGTTTCTAAAAGAATAGAGGCAAGCCTTGTGTTAGAGTGAGTCTCATTCCTCGAAAATGACCTTTAAAGAGAAATGCCATTCATCAACTCTAATTTTCCCATAGACCGATATTATCCTATGCCAACGGTTTTCAAATGTTTGGTTTTTTGCAAAGCAGAATTCTTTCCTCTGCTGAAAACAGGAGCTCAGTGTACAAAACAGATTCTTTTAAAGGAGCTGTGATGGCTGACACAAAGTAAATGGCCTCCAACCCTGTCCCAATCCTAATCCACTCCCCCATGCCCCGCCCCATCCCCCGTTCCAATCCCCAACCCCCACACACATGCACACAGCAGCTCTGCTGCAACCCAGTGTGAAAATCCCCAGAATAGCCAATTACAAGTTAGTATGTCACTAAATATATATACGATTAAGTTTTATGGAGTTAACTAATAGATCATATTTACTCAATGATACATAACGCCTTCTCCTTGGCAGGTGCTCTGAAGCCCTTGGGCCACACTGTCTAGTACAGGGTCCAACTTCCAACTGCTGAGGCTTTCTCCAGGAGCCAGATTACAAGCACCCCTCCCGGGCAGGCTCAACCAAAGACCTGGGAGCTGGTGTCTAAATGCCCAGCTCTCTTAACCCTCCTCTATCACCACATGCATCACCAAATTGCAGCTTTCTGGAAGCTGCCTATATTTAAAAGCTTGAATGTTCTATTTAATTAAGGCTTCTTTCTTTGGTTCCATGTGCTCTTGTTTTAAAAAGCACCTCCATCCTTTTTCTACCTACAGCCCTATTGTCCAATCCAAGGATGACTTGCAGATCTTGAACCCGATTTTCCACCTTTCTCCTTTCTCTTCCTCTCAACCAGGAGGGCAGACAAGTGTGGACTTGACTAACAGCAGCATACATTTAAATCTAGTCACTCACGCAAACATCTAAGGATGCCCTTGCTGACCTGCTGCCTCTTTACTCTTCTCCCCCCAAACAGTCAAAACCATTAATATTCACTAGGCTACGACTATATGCAAAACACTGTGCTAGGCATTGTGGGACAGGCTCTAGTTGGAGAAAACGGATCTTCACAAATAAAAGACTAACTCATAAGCTACCAGATGGTGAAGGTTGCTTCTTAGGGATCTCTGTATTTGGCAGGGTGCCTGGTGCTTAGTAAGTATTTGTGGGATGAATAAATGATGTCGCCAAACATTTCCCTGAAGTCAGCCATTCCCACAAAGATTTCTTGAGCTCCAACAATGTCCTCTGCTTCACGCGTGGGGTTCAGCTGACCGCAGTCTGTGATATGTGAAAAGAGGGGTGAGCAGTGGCATAGGAGGCTACTCAGGAGGAGACTTCTCTGAGGAGGCAGGAGCACTTACAGCCTAGCCCTGAAGGATGAAAGGAGCCAGCCAGTGAAGATGTGGGGAAAGAAGCAGAGGGGGGACAGCAAGTGCAAAGGCCCTGGGGACAATGCCCTTGGCTTGGTAGAGAAACAAAAAAAGAGGCCATTGTGACTAGAGAGCACAGGGTGGAGGGGAAAGTAGGGGGTAAGCTCAGGGGTCAGACCATGTGGGACCTTGTAGGCCACAGTGAGGAGTATGATCCTCCTCTAGGTGGGACAAGAGCCCCCGGAGGGTTTTGAGCAAGGAAGTAGCATGATCTGATTGTTTATTTTTTAAAGGGCTTTGGCTGTAGTGTGTAGAATTAACTGTAGAAGAGTATGAATGGACAGGGGAAGTGATTGAAGAGGGTCCTGCGTTAATCCAGGGGAGGGTGGTGGCAGGTTGGCTGCAGCTGCGGTGTGAGAGATGGGCAGAAATGAGCAGATTTAAGTTGTATTTGGGAGCTGCTGATGGTTTGAATGAAGGGATGAAGTAACAGCAATCAGAGGCAGCAAGAAAAAGAAGTATCAGATGAATGGAGAGATAGTAGTTCTATAGATGCTCAAAGGAGGGAGGAACACAATGGCCTGGAGTGGTCCAGGAAGGCTTCACTGGGAAGGGGCTGCCAGGCTGGATTTGCAGCCCAGTCATTTTCATACAGGCGAGAAGGGAGGGGCACAAGCAAGATGTGTGGCAGGAAGATATCCTGTTTGAAGACTGGGGTGTTATCAACCTGACTGGGTTCATGGGAAGCTGGGCTGTTGGAGACAGACTATGGAACTTATACACAAACTTAATTCTTTACGTAACGAGGCTCCATTCCAGATCGAAAAGCCTTTTTCTTCCAGCGCCTCTTGGTATAAGGCTGGCCAGTGCAAACCTCAGAGACCCACCATGCCATAGCTTCTCATTGGGAATATGCAGGGCAAGCAAATGCACCCTCCTTGCTTAGGGATGATGGTGCCACATGGGTAGCACCTGAGGGTGGATGGATCAAGGGGGACGGAGGGGCACAACTGGAATTCATGGCCCTGCTATTGAACCTCACAACACAGGGCTGGAGCCCTGCTAGGCCTAGGTCCTGGGCTTCTGAAGTCGTGTGTGGTGTGGACATTGATGACATAATTCCCAGCTTGAATCAAAACAGATACTCTGCACGTGGGATTTTCTCCTTTCTCTGCCCAAAAAACATATCTTCCTAAATGCCCCAGGGAGAGCTGGTGCCTGGGGAGAAAGCATTACCATCTTCTTTGAGTGGGAGGATAGAGGGACACAGAGTTCAAGCCATTCATTCACGTCTTATGTTCCAGGTACAAGATATACAGAATTAACAAGACAAAGCTGAGGCCCAAAAGGACCTCAGAGTCTGGTGGGGGACCCAGATATGTAAACAGGGTGACAGATGCTGGACAAGCAGTCTGCCCACTCAGGCCCCAGCAGCAAGGAGAGTCAAGGACAATAGATTACAGCAAAGTCCCTCACAATGCAGCACCCCCAGGAAGCCACATACCTGTTTGCTTTCCTGATTTTTGCTTCTCTCTCTGTCTTCGGGTGATGCTATCTCTTAGCCGCTTAAGATTTTCCTGGAAAAAAATTAGTTTGTTTTTAAAGTATGCATCAGAATTCTGCCCTTTAGGGCTTCTTTCTGTTTTTATGCTGTTTGTAAGACACATCACAATGCAATAACACCTCCAACATGCAAACGAGGCTGAGTATGTTTGCATTCGACTCCCAGAGAAATCCAAATACTTGTAGAAGTTGTGCCCGAAGAGAAGAGAGAGACACCTTGTCCACGACAAAGTGTCTCCCCTCCCCGCTGGGTCCCAGCTCCTTCCCAGCCTTATAACTCATTGCCCTCCTCCTTGCATGCCCCTTAGCCAAGCTAGTCTGCTACCTGCTCACAAACACTCCTTTCACATTTCTACCTTTGAGAATGTGTTCTCACACAATTTCCCTGACCTTGAAGGACATTGATTGCACTCCATAAATCTGTTGCAGGCCTGGGTCAAGGTTCACCTTCTCCCTAAAGCCTCCCCACACTGCCCCAGTCCTTAGTGACTGCCCCTGCCATCTGGCACTGGGCTATGCTGCCTCTCTCTCTCTCTCACTCTTCTCTCTCTCTTTCTGTGTGTTTGTGTGCGTGCTCTTCAGAGGCACTGTGAACCCTTGAAGGACAAGAGACCAGGCCCTGCATCTGTCTGTAATCCTGCAGTCTCATCCATTATAGTCATTCAATAAATGTTGAATAGACATGTGAGGGTTGAAATTTGTTGCTATTTTAGTCCATAAAACAACAACCACCTGGAAGCGAAGCGTCTGAGCATTCTAAGGAAAATGCCCCTGGAACTCACATCCAGACATGCAGAAGGTTCACCTGACAGAGTGCAGACTGGAGAGGCTGATGGGGTTGTGACTGTAACTGGGAGACTGGGCTTGGCCCAGGAAGCAGCAGGGAAACACTGGAAGCACTGTGTGTATTTTTTAAGTTGGGTGGTTTTATATCTATGACCTGTTTTGTTCATTTAATCATATTTCTTGGGAGCTTTCCAAGTTCTCTTTGAGTTCTGAAGTATGATAGTTCTGTGGGAGTCCTGCCACTAGGAGTACAGAGAGGGACTCTGAGAAAGAAAAAAGCTAGAAAGCAAAAGTATACAGCTGCAGAATTTGGGTTTACAGTTGAGTCTTTGTTCCTGACCTCCAGCCTCGCCATAACCAGAAAAGCCGTCCAGCTCTCAGCCAGACAGCCATGGTGGTTACAGACTACGGGTGACAGATACGCATGTGCATTGCCTCACAATGACACTCAAATTCCCGTTCACTGTCCCAGCCACTGCTCAGTTCCAGCCATACAGAAAACAGCTGTGGACCCAGCTCTCCACTCCTGCTGGGGAGAAACAGACATGAAACAAACCCGTCCCCAGCCGTTACCTGCTGGAAGCGAAAAGATTCGGACCGCCTCTTCTGGTTGAGCTGCCACTCTTTGAAGTGGAGCACAGCTTCGTCCACGTTGACAATGCCCAGCTTCACCTGCTCCTGGAGAGTAATAAGCTGCCGCTGGCCTGGCGTTTTCATCCCCGCGAAAGGGTCATATATACTCGACTGAGGCCTGTCTCTCCACGGCCTGACGGGAGGCTCTGGAAAAAAATAACAAAATTCATCTTGACAGCTCCCCCACCGGGAGGCAACCGGCTGAGTGGGGTTAACAAGGCTGGTCGTGGGCTCAAGGGGCTGCGTCTCAAAAGAACAATTACATGGGAACCGAGAACAGGGGCGGAGGACATGGAGCCAGAGAGGGGGAAGCAGCTAATAATTTCAAAGCGTGTTACACCAAAGTAGACGAGGCCACACATTTCAGGGAGGCCAGAAATCTGCTGATGAGTGTGTACAATCCCTGAAGCCTGAACCATGGAGAGGCCTTCAGACCGGCCTCTCCCCACCTAGGACCACTGACATCTAGGACTGGATAATTCTTCATTGTTGGGGGACTGTCTTGTGCACTGCAGGACGTTTAGCATTGTTCCCTGGCCCCTACCTACTAGATGCCAATAACACCCCCTTCCTCAGCTGTGACAACCAAAAATGTCCCAGATGTTGCCAAATGTCCTAGGTGGGTGGGGGAAGAGAAATCACCCCTACCTGAGATCCACTGCTTTAGGCTGAAATCCACTCCCAGAAGAAACTATACAGGAAAGTCTCACCAGGATGCTTCTCCCACATTCCCCGCTCTCCCCACCTTCCCTGCCTCCGAGCAGCGTGGAGCACAATGATGGTGGACCCAAGGGCATGAAATGCCCAAGGAGACTAGAATGCCAATGGAATTATGACTCAGGTCCAACGTCACCAGGTGTAAATTAGGCACTGGGTCCCAGCTGGCTCTCCCTGGGTTGTGCCAAGCTCTCTTCTACATTACAAATTCATAGTTCTCCACTTTGGAGGTTGGAGGGAAATAGGAAGCCCACCCCTCTCTCTCCCCAAGCTGTGACTCCACTAAATTCTGTGGGGAACAAGCTGCTTGCAGAGCTGATGGGCCCCTAGAACATGGGAAGGCAACTTGACATTTCACTGCTCAAAATCATGCAGGGCTATCCTTGAGTCTATATTTCTCCAACAGGACCCAACTTGGGCATTATGATTCAGGGAGATGGCAAGAAGGAGAAAGAGAGGTGGCTTCCCCAGTGAGTATTGAAAAAGACTCAACAAAGTTTATCTATCAGTCTTCCCAATTATTCACTCATCTGTCTGCACACACTCACGTGCCTTTCCCCCGGGTTTGCCCTCTTGCAGGGTATTGGCAGATGAAGTGTAGGGAGAAAATAAAATGTCCAAGCCAACCAATTCCCATCTACAACCAAAGTCTTTAGGGAGGGCTCCCAATGCTTAGACGGTGTGGCCACTCTTTTTTCCAAAAGAATCATCAATGGGATGATACTGAGCGCCTCTGTTTAACACAAGGAAATTAACCAAGAAGAAGCACTTATCTCCTCAAACTTCCTTAAAAAGTCTTTTGGAAATAAAAGAAAAATGTTACCCAATGGCCAGCAAAGTGTCTTTTAAATAAGACTTGAATCCATGTATAGTGTAGCGAGAAAAGAGAGGGTAAGCAGGAAGCACGGTGGGACTGTGTCACTGGGTGAGGACTGGGTGCTGGGCCGCCCACTTTTGTCCTGCTCAGTGTTCAGACTGGACTTTTGTCTGTGGTGGCAGACACTTTCTAGTGTATTAATACCCTTGGTATGATCGATTTGTCCAGTAGTCGTGGGCACCCCTATCTCTTCTTCTTTTCCTTTCCTGTCAGCACAGGGTTCTCAGACAGCTCCACCCAAGGCACCTCCTGGACCTCTCTGTTTTTCTGTGCCAACTAAGGAGTTGTGGAAGTCACTGAAACGTGAACGCTGCTACCGCCCGTAAGTTCAGGTCATGCAAAGGGAAGCCGAGGATGTCTGGCTTACCTTTCTTGATGCTCTCAGAGGAAACATAGAAATTCCCAGACCGCTCTTGGCTTTTTTCTGCAAAAACTGTGAGATAAAGAGTATTTTAGGTAAAAGCCAAATCAGATCTCTTTCTAGAGGGCTTTAAAATATCCTGCACATTTACCCCAAATCACCAAAACCTTGTACAAAAGTAACACTCATAGTGACTGCACACCTTGGAGTACCATCCGCAAACTCTCAGAGGGGCAGCTAAGGGGCAGAAGCTGCAGGGGTTGTGAAATGAAGACAGACCATCAGACAGAGCCAGCCAGAGGACATGCTGGGCATTTTCTGGATCATTGTGGAGAAGGGTGATGTGAACAATGATGTAAACTGGATCTGGAATGCCCAAAGCCAGCTGTGGAAAACCTTAAAGTTTGGAAACAAAGGGAAGTGCCGCTTAACTTGTCAACAAGCACCATAAGACGGAGCTCGGAGTGGTGGGACCGGCACAAAGTATGCACAGCTCTGAAGGACTTTAGATAAAGTCGCCCATGACTGGCAGACCCATAAAGGCTAATTGGGAAAGCTGAGAAGCAACCAGTGTCCAGTTAGTGGTAGGACTGAACAGTGGTTAAAGCTCCTGGAGTTCCGCGCAAAACTCCCTGGATTCAGATTCCGGCTCTGCCACTTATGAGCAAGAGGCTTGGCCTCTCCTGGACGCAGTTTTCCTAACTGTATAGTGAGGATAACAACGGTGCCTTCCTCGCTGAGTTGTTGTGGGGACTGCATGAGTTAATAAGTGGAAATTGCTTAGAAAGTGGCTGGCGCATGTAAGCTCACGATTGGACCTTTGATTATCATCACTGACATCTATACCAATAAGACGACAGCACCTTGGCGTGCTGGTTACCCCAAGTTTTGTCAGCACAGTGCTTTAGGGTTCATAAAGCAGCTCCCTGTGGATTATTTCAGCTGACTCTCACAATAAGGCTACGGGAGAGGATTGTTATGTATTATTATGATGCAGGCATCCATGCATACATATATTATTAGGATACCCATTTTATAGATGAGGAAGCTAAAGAGGAGGAAATGACCTACCCAATGTTCTATGCTGTACAGCCGGAAAGTGCAAAAGCTAGGACATGAACCCAGGTTTTGGGGCTTCCAAACCACTGCCCTTTCTGTCATCTCCTGCCTGTCTCCCTTCCTTTGCTTCCCACAGTTTCTTAGCAAGTCCATCAGGGCTCTTTAGGAGTCACCTGTCCCAAGTGCCTCCCCACAATGAGCTGTGCCATCAACTCCCCCTCCTTCACCCCTCTGCCATTTAGGCATATTTGTGTGCCTCTTCATTGGGGTTCCCTTAGAAGCATCCCAGGGACAAGGACCCAAGTGCAGGTAGTGTACATGGGAGGTGATGGAGGTGAGAAACGGAAGCAGATAAAGAAGTAAATGGTAAGTTACCATGGTGGGCAAGCTGGGGGTTCTGGAGAGCAATGTTGAGGATACACTTTGGAGTTCTCCCAGGACAGGGGCAAGTAAGCTGGGGTACTCATCCACCAACCTGCATCAGGCATTGGTTGAGGGCTATGTCTAGGCCTGTTAACTCCCCACCCAACTCTTCCAGCCTGTCCTGCAAGGGGTCAGGAGGCTATGGCTGCCAAAGAAAGCCATCAAGCCAAGAGACACAGGTCCTGACAGGCAGGGTCCAGCCGGTGGGCACAGAAATGCAAAGAGCTAGGAGGATGTGGGAAGGGCACCAACAGTGTCCACTGTACACACCAAAGAAGGTGTTTCCCACGGGGATGGCAAACCAGGAGCACCGACAGCGCTTGGCCATGCAGAGTATCGCTCAGCTGCATTTCTACCCAATTTAGGGTTGCCCGATTAACAAACTAAAACCAAAGCCAAAAAACGAGTGCAATATTTGGGACATTCTTACAATAAGAATTATTTGCTGTTTGTCTAGAGTTTATACTTAACTGGGCATCCAGTCCTTTATCTGACAATCCCAGCCAATGACCTGAGGTGGAGGGCTACCTCCCCCAGTATGTGATCTCCTTCCGCCACACCTTCCACATCCTGCTTATGCTATTAAACATGGAATGAAGACCAGGTGCATAGATCTGGTCATTCTTGTATTCTTACGGTACTTGTAATCATATTAACACCATCAAATCCTGAAAGACAGTGAAACTGACAATGCTATCAGCATCTGATGTCACGGGGACCATTATGAAGTCAAAACCCAATTCTCATCAATTTCTATTCACGTAGGTGGGTAGACAGCCTCGCACCAAGGCCCAGAGTCTGTGAAGACAGCCTCCCTGTGTTCGAACCTGGCTTTGCCAAATGGTAATCAAGTGACCTCCGTACGCCTCTATTTTCCTAATGGAGATGGTAATGGTCCTTACCTAACAGATTGTTGTAAGGATTGAATGACATGTTCTGGATAAGGCATTCTTGGTGTACTGCAATAAGTGTTAGCTATTCAAAATTAAAAATAACAACAAGAAGAGTTTTAGGAGATAAAAATTTAGTAGCCTTCTTGTAATGTGGAGTAGAGGGAAATCTTGTATCCCCCTGTCTTCATATTGTGTATGAATGCCTCCAAGAAGGTGAAAACTGAATTTGATCACCGCCCCTAGCCTAGTCCTTGAATCTGCCCCGAGCTCTGACCCTGTCTCCCGGGGCTGGCTGGAGACCACTCAGACCATTCTCAGTGACAATGGTTCAGAAGCTGAAGAATCCAGGGAATTCCTGCAGAGAAGCTCTGAATACCCCACCAGGCATCACTCACTGCCACACTTGCCTTTAGAAATGTATGGCTCGTTGTCGGGCAGATGGTGAGCACCAGAAGCACTGGCCTCTGGCCTGGGCACTGGGACAGGGGGCCTGTTGGCTGGGTCCATGGAAAAGGCCTCGTCATCATCCACTGTGTGGTAAACATCTTCGGGACCATGGTGGTACAGCTCCCTCTCCAAACTGGCCATCCCCACGTTGTTGCCTAGAAACATGGGAAAAGGTCACTGAAAGCAGTGGCTGAGAACCCCATGCAAAGTAACTGAGAAAACATGATGTTACCTTCATTTGCCATCAGGGCAGCCAAAGGAAGTGTTAGGCTCTATCATCTCAGTGTTACCACTGAGATTCAGTTATTCATCCCATTAGAACTAGGGGAATGAGGGTACAGCCCCAAAAGCCCAGGGACACTTGGAAACAAGCCCTGGGCCTGGGCAGCACTGCGAGGGTGGCCTGGAGTCCTTACCACCAACAGCTCCAGCACCTTGTCCTCAGTATCAGAAGGACCACAGCAAATCCTCCCTGAGGACTTCCTCTGTGCCTACACGTATTGCCTACATTGTTTCCCCTGATTGTGCAACAACGCTGTGGAGTAAGTACGGTCATGATTCTCATTCTGCAAACAAAGAAACTGGGGCCTTGGGGATTTAAATAACTTGCTCCGATTCACTCGGAGCCAGATCGGGGCCCAGGAAAGCTGGTTCCCCAGCTTGTGTTCCTAGCAAGCATGCTCTACTGCTTCCCTTGCCACCTTTGCCACCACTCTGCTCCCCATGGACCAAGAGATTTAGGGCTGAGGCTTGCCTCCCACCCTCTGTCCCTGGAGTCCCACAGCCCTCAGATTTTCTCTGCTTCCTTGCTGGTGACAGGCTGAAATGCTCTGGGCTGGGACCCGAACACAAGGTCCTCTTGGCTTTGGGAATCTCAGCAGACCTATGCCATCTGCCTCTCATACCCGAGAGCTGTGTGACCTTGAACGTGCTACATAACCTCCCTGAGCCTGATTTCCCTGAGAGCTCACAGGAGCACTGTGAGGACAAAAATGAGATAAGAAAGGGGAAGCACCCAGCTCAGTGTACACACATAGTAGGTGCTTTCCTCTACCTTCCTTCTTCTCCCTAGCACCACTCAGCCAACGAATCTTCATTAAACTCCTGCCTGAGATACAGGAAAGAATAAAGCTGAGGTCTTCTTTCTGTGGGATCTCCAATCTAGTATTTATCAGGAATTTTCGTTGCGTCTTCTAAGCTGCGAGGAGACTGCTCTTGGTTTCCCTGTGATTTGTCTACTGCTAGCTGCAATTTTTTCTGCTCTTTATTGTCAAAACTACTTTTCCCATCCTGAGTCGTACCCTCTTAGCACCCCTTTCTATATCTGTTTGCTCAATAGACTCCACCATAGATTATAAACGATCAAACAGAGTTAAAGAACTACTCATATAACTTAACACCCTCCACCTTTGACACTTCCAGTAATGGTGAGAAGAAAAACAATACCAATAATTACAAACCTCTATCACTTGTTCTGTGGCTGGCCCCGCTCTGAGGCCTAATAGACAGTAACTCATTTAATTCTCACACCATTTATCTCAGTTTACAATGGGGGAAACCGAGACACAGCAGAGCTGAGTAACTTGCCCAAGGTCCTCCAGCTAACCGGAGGAGGGACTGAGCCTGCACCCTTACCCACTGTGCAGGACAGCCTCGGCTTAATGACGGTGGTGTATACTCCCCGATGCTCTCCTCCTTCCCCAGAAAGCAAAGCCTCTTGAAGCACTAATCAGATCTCATTTGTCTTTGTGTCCCCCAGCCCACATCTGCAATAGTGCTTTGCTCATCATAGGTACTCAGTGAATTTTGGTTAAAAAAATAAACATGTCCATTTAAAAAAAGGTCCTGCCAAAGGCAACTTGTTCACCTAAATGAGTGGCTTCAGCGCTGGGAACTTCTGCCCTCCCCCTCTCCCCCCCCCCCCCCCCCCCCCCCCCCCCCCCCCGTAACAGGCTGCAGGGGGAGCTCGAGGGGATGAGTGCCTCCAGTCACCCACACGTCCTGCCCGCGGCGGCCCACTCCCTCCGTGGAGCGGCCTTCACGTGGAGCCAGGCAGTGTCTTCCATTGGTTTCTCTTTCTCTCTTTTGCTTCCCTGCTCACAGCTATAACTTACCTTCTAAAAACTTGCGGATCATAGAGTCCTTAGTGGCCTGAGAGAAACCTTGTCCAGAAATTGGGTTAGATGTGCTGGCCTGAAGCATTTCAACATCTAGAAGGAAAAAGAGACTGAGAAGTTAAAAGTTGTTCTTCCACACAAGCAAGGAGATTTTTCAGATGGCTACATAAGGTTTAAAAAAATAATTTTTAATCAAGAGATCTTGAACCAAGCAATTCAAGAATTCATCCATCCATCCATCCATCCATCCATCCATCCATCCGTATGTCCATCCATCCACCCATGCAGTAAGAGCACAGAGTAAGTGTGGAGTATAAAGGAAAGCACCATCCACAGCCCTCAGGCCCTTTCCTGGACCACAGGCATCAAAAGGTATGAACGCAGTTTGAGGTTGAAGAGTATACGATCTGACAGATTTGTATTCTTGGGAAACGTGATATAAAAAGTTGCAAAGAATTCCTCATTCAAATTCACTAGGTTGTATTTAACTGGTCCCCAAAGATCAAAGTAGTAACAAAATAGTATATCTGTGTATAATAATTAAATTTAAACCATTTTTTCTCAAAGTATACTATTCAACTTCAAACCACATATTCTGCTTAAGTGAGTCAGCCCCTGGTGATGGTGGGATATGACATAGTGAGTACACTCTGGATAATACCAAAGCTCTACTTTTAACACAAGGCTGAAACTCGGCTCCCAAAACACATAATTCAGAGTCATAAAAAACACACACACTCCAGAGTCATAATGTGATAGGGCACTGCTGGTTCCTCGGGTGTGGGTAGAATCTGCCGTGGTAACTGAACGGGTTTTGTACACGGTTTTAACCTCCATGGGTTTATGCTTAACAGTAAAGGCCAAAGGTCAATGTGCTCCCTCCTGATCAATGACCAATTACATGGGTGACCTAAACACCAAGTTCTTGTTGCGTTTTTGAGGTGGTATTATGATGAGCTTGAGGTGGTACTGTGTTGACAGAAGGGACTCTAACACACTCTTTCTGACTGTTGCACAATGTTCCATTGTTTAAATAAACCACAATTCATCTACTCTTTGTTGTTCCTGATCCCATTTTTTTAGTGTTAAAACAATGCCATGGTTATGTTTTAAAATTAAGCCCATTCTTTCAAATGCAAATGCATTTGAGTCCTGTGGTCCAGGCAAGGGCCTGAGGGTTGCAAAGGAGGCATGGACTTGGGTATTCTGGAGACCAAGGTTCAAGCCCTGGCTCTGACTCCTCTCAGCTCTGCATCCTTGGGCAAGTTACTTGATGTCACTGAGCTTCTGTATCTCCGTCTGTAAAGTGGGGCTAAATAACAGTACCTACCTCACAGGAAGATGATGTGTGCCCATTGAGACGATGCCTATAAACGCTTAGCAGCAGTGCCAGGCACTAAATGTTGGTGGTTAACACTATCTTCACATTGAGATAACCTTGATGGTGCATTGGTTTCTCGCTACTTTAACAAATTAGCACAACCACAGTGGCTCAAAACAACATTGTAAGTATATTATTTTATAGTACTGTAGTTTGGAAGTCTAAAATGGGTCTCATTGGGCTAAAATCAAGGTTTTGGCCAGGCTACACTTCTTTGTAGGAATGCTAGCATCTGTCTCCTTGACCTTTCCAGCTTCTAAAGGCTGCCTTCTTTCCTTGGCACCAGGCCCTCTTCCTTCATCTTTAAAGCCAGCAGTATTGGCGGAAAGCTTAGCTGAATCGCGTCCTTCTCATGGTGCCATCTCTGATTTCTTCTACTTGTCAGGACCCTTGTGATCACACTGGGCCCACCCGATAATCCAGGACATTCCCTTTATCTTAAGGCCAGCAGATTTGCTAACTCTATTCCACCTGCAGTTTCATGTTTTATTTTTATCCTCATCCAAGGATACTTTTTCACTGCCTTTAGAGGGAGACAAAGGGGAAGGAGGGAGAGGGAGAGAGAGAGAGAGAGAGAGAGATGAGAGAGAAACATCAACTGGTTGCCTCTCATATGCTCCCTGACCAGAGACTGAACCCGCATCCTAGGTATTTGCCCTGACTGAGAATCGAACCAGCAACCTTTCGGTGTATAGGACAATGTTCCAACCAAGTGAGCCACCCAGCCAGGGCTCCACCTGCAACTTTAATTCCCTATTTGCCATGTAATCTAGCACATTCACAGATTCAGGGACATTATTCTGCTTGCCACACATGGGACCAAATATCAGCAGAGTCAGCCTGGGGGCAGGGCATAGGGATGAGGGCACACTCAAGTCAAGTGAGACCACTGTGCCCACACAGGACCCAGCTGCCATGGCCTGATACGGGCGCTCGCCTCTACTGAGTCTCTGGATACTCACTGCCTTAGATGGAGTTGCCTAAAAGTGATTTCATTTACATTTGTATTTTAAACAAAACGATTCTTTTTATGCTGAACTGAACATAAATATCTTTGAAGTAGACCAAGAACAGCAAACACGTACATTGGCCTCCACATCCCTATTCAATACTCAAGGCAAACATGACTAATCAATCAAAGCATTGTTCCTGGCCTCAGAATTCCCCCCAGCACAGCTCCCCAGGCACTGGATGCCAGCTGACATGAAATGATTTTTTTTAAATTTTTAATCTTCAACCCAGGATAGGTTTATTAATTTTAGAGGGAGAGGAAGGGAGGAAGGGCTAGGGTAGGGTAGGGAGAGAGAGGGAGAGAGAGACACTAATATTGATGTGAAAGAAAAACATTGATCAGTTGCTTCCTGTATTCACTTCAACCGGGGATTGAACCCACAACCTGTTGGTGTACGGGGATGATGCTCCCACCAAACAAGCCACCCAGCCAGGGCTGAAATTATTTTTAAAACACCAGTACTATACCTATCTCAATCAGTAAGTCCTACTAATAGCAGATACTACCTTTGTATGAATGTGGCAGCCCCTCATGCACATACAGCTAAGGCACACAGTGAGTAACAAGAGTGACCGAAGCACAGAAAATTCCAGAGATGAAGGAACAAAGTACATTTTGTAAAGGAAAGCAGAACAATAAATCGCTGCATTCCTGGATGTTCAGGGTTTGTACTTCAGACTCCCAGCATTTACCTTTCACCACTTGTCAGTTAAAACTAAACTGAAACGCGCTGACACCTGCTGTCGGTCTAAGGAGAAAGTACAAAGTCCTTTTACTTTGGCGGAGAGAGAAAAACAAAGAGGCTCTGGGGGTACATTCTCTTCTGGGAAGAGGCAGCTGCAGAGTTATATTATGCTTTTTTTAGGGAGTCAATCAGAAATAACCGATTCCTGGGAAGAAAGAAGCTTGAACAGAGGAGAGGAGGCTGGGCAGGCATTTACTTAGGGAATCGGTGAAGAACGATAATGAATTTGCAAAGAAGTCCATATGATACTCCTCATGGGATATAAATCTAGATTACTTAGGGGCGGTAGAAACTCCATCCAGATTATGTGTTGTTAATTTAATATAAAACCTAATCTGAGTACATAACACGGTAAAATGTCAGATACTGAGAAACTATTCTTCTGGAAAGGCTCTCAAACCCTGAAAGCAGGCCAAAAGAATTTTTTTCCCCCGCTAAGTATATTTGTGGCCAAAAAAAGAGCCTCCCAGCCAGGAGCGGCATGCTCACGCCTTTGAGGGTAACCCAAAACCTGATTGGTTCCACGTGCACCCAGGTGGGATAGACGCTTTAACTGAGCATGTCAATGAGAAAGTCCAACCTTCCCACACCCGAGTGGAGAAGTAATAAGGAGACAGAGAGGGAGAGAGTCACACACATTCAGAAAGAGAGAAAGTTGGGGCGGGGGTGAGGGGTGGAGTAGGAAGAAACAGAGACACAGACAGACAGAGAGAAACAGAGACAGGGAGAGAGAGAAGAATGGCAGTCTGAAATTAGAGGGGCTGAGGAGTGGATGGCAAGGAAAAAGAAGGGGCTAAGAATGAGAGGGCTAGGAGAAGCAACCAGTTAAGCTTTACGGATTTCTTATGCAGAGAAGCACTTCAATACAGCAGTCCTGGGAAGCACATGGACTTTCCACCGTGCAGGAAGGAATCAGCCTAGGGAATGAGTTCATGGTGTAAGGGGTGTAAGGGTTACCCTGACTTATTAAGTCACCGTCTCCTTCTCCACCTCCATGGCTGGCCTCTCGGGGTACTGTGTCACGGTTTGTAGTTATATATTCAGTTACGTGGTATTTTTGTTTAACATCCAGCTCCCTCACTGCAAGGGAAGCTGTGGAAGGCAGGGATCACCCGGCCAGGGACTTGGAACACAGGAGGGGTTCAATAAATGCCTGAATGAATGAATGTGTGAATGCGCAAACTGATGAGGAGTAAACAAACAAATACATGCATAGGCTTTGTGGAGGAATCGGGGCACCTCCCAAGCTGAGAAAAGAGAAGGGCAACTCAGACAGCAGGAACAGCACAAGCAAATGTACAGAGACAGGAAAGAGAAGGCCGCCTGGAGCGGCCGAGGAGTTGGTGCCACCCTGAGACGTCCCACACTTAGGGACATCTCACAGATGTCTCACTACCACCTTTTGGGAAAGTGAAGTCTTTGCACTGGAGTGCCTACAAACTATTCCACACCACAAAGCCTAGGATTACTTCTGGTTTGCTGGTGCTCTCAAACTCAAGAAACAGCGGAGCACCTACTCTGCTCGGCAATGTGGATAATACTCAACTTGCTCATGAGGCAGGAGCCGGTGACCAGAGAAACGTGCACAGAGGCTGAGTGCGTGGTGATTAGCACGCAGTGCCCTGAGGAAGCACGACCGGCAGCTGTGCAGGTCCAGAGGGGAGCAAGTTCCCTGCTGGCGGTGGGGATTTTACCGTATTAACTTTAAAACATGCAATGCAGTAAGTATGCTGTCTTGTGCCTATGTCCCCAACCCAGTTCTTTGTACATCTGGAGGCTCAAAAAGCAATAGGAGTCAGGAAGTGCCCTGCGCCTCCTTTTGCCCAGCTGGGTCAGTTTCAGCCCTGGACAGGGGCAGGAACAGAATGACTTCCTTGCTGGTAAAAAACCCCATGCCTTTCACCCAACCCCACTGCCCATGAAGCATTTCTTGGCTCTACTAGCCAGTCTTCCCAAGATGGGAAGCAGGAGGATGACGGAGCCTCAGTGGCCGATGGAAGGAAGACTCCTGGGAGAAAAGGGTGCAGACAGGGAAGGTGGCATGTCACTTAACAATTTTGCTTATAAATGCTCCTTCAGCTGGGCTTAGACCTGACATGGCTGGGCTGCAAAGCCCTTTACTGTGCTCACCCGTGCCCCCAGCTCCAAGGGGCCCCAGCTCCCAGAGAGGGGCTGTAATCAGAGAGCTCAGGTAAAGAAAACACTGCTGGAGATGATCTGTTACAAAGATGCCAGTTACCAAGGAGGTTGTTAAGGGCTAAGTCAGCTCTCTGCCACACACACATTTGAGCCACAGAGCTGGGCGGAGGGAGGAGCAAGGGTGCAAAAATAAAAGTTCAAGGCGAAAAGAAGAAAGAGAGGGAGGGAAGGAGGGAGGGAGGAGGGAAGGACGTTAGTTAGTTCAAGGCAGGAGTCACCTGAAGCAGAACAGCCTCGGGGATGGGTTAGTCTGGCTCCTGTGAGTTTACAGTTTCTAGTAGCGGATATTACACGTTTCACCCTTTGCTCCTTTCTCCTTTGGGAGGAAGACAAGCCTCTGAGATATTTAAGCAAAGCTAAATCCACAAGCAGATCACCTTGGAAGCTGCTGGACAGGGCCTCCCAGAAATGCCCAAGGCATTAGTACCCAGAGCCTCAAGGAAGTGACCACTGGGTAAGACTTTCCACACAAAATGTGTTACCTAAGTCAGAGGGTCACCAGGACCAATGTACTATTCTCTGAAGGTAAGGACAGGGGCAAAAGAACTAAATTAAAAAAAAAAAAAAATCGAGAGAGTAAAAACACCCAAAGAGATGTGTGCCTTGATTTTTATTTAGTGTTTGCATAAGCCTAACCTTAATAAAGACGTTCATTTCTTATAAAGTGAGGACATTGCTGATTTAAGTCTGTGGGATCTTGAACAAAAAATTCTCAAGGGAATTGGGAGCAAAGTTGAAGATTTGATAACAGAGACATGTAGTTGCCACCTGGTGGCAGCATATCTAAACTAAAGACCCTTAGTGTGAGTGTGTGTGTGCTTGTGTGTGCATATGCATGTGTGTGTGTGCATATGCATGTGTGTGCATGCATGCACCCACACAAGTTCAGGGGGAAGGAAAGATTAGAGTGGAATCATCAAATCTCAGGGTCAGAACCCAACCTTGCTCCCCAGCCCCCCTTCACTCAACAGGGTGAGTTTCCCTGACCACCTTCCTACTTAGTGGTTGTTTTGGATTCCCTTTGGAGAAGAGGGCCTTATTACTCTCCCTTTTCCAAAACTCAAGCCAGAAGAGGAAGATTTAAGAGATTTTCAGGAGCTGGCCTGAAGCCGGCACTCCCTGTTTGCCCTGAGAGCGAGTGAGTGAACGAATGAGCAACGTTCCTTGCTCCTACTTTCAGTCCCTGGGGGGTGAATGCTAACAAAGGTGGCACTGATAAACTCGGCTACTTAGACATTGAGAAATAGCTCCTGTCTAAGTGTCTGCCCTAGGGCTGGCAAATGCAGACCCCAGAAGGACAGGCCAGGAGGGTCCTCTCTTCTAGCAGGGGAACAGACAGATTTGTCCCCTGGGAGTCTGCAGACCCTGATTCCTAACCCAGTTCTCCTGCAATGGGGTGTAAGTGAGTTACTGAATCTTGGACCGTTCGTTTTCTCCCTGGTAAAATGAAGATAATTCTATGCGCTAAGCCCAAGGACAGTTAGGTGAGATAACAGGGATGAAAACTGTTGACCTGACAGCTGGCAGGTGTTTCAAGTTATTAATGTGTTGGGTTGTGCTGAAAATATGGATCTTATGTTTATCCGTTTGTCCCCCTTCCTTATGCACTGAACTACCTTCTCCCCTAGAGAGTCACTGGTAGTAAAATAAATGTTGTCCCTCTCTGGGTTACAAGTTGCTGCTTCCTATGGGCCGGTGGGTGAGTGGTCATTCTCAAGGTTAAACCACAGAGACAGAACACAAACCAAATCATGTCAAGAACCAGAAAATCCAGTTTATGTGATCAGGCAAATGAAAAATGCGGTGTGTTTCCTGTCCCCATCCCCAAAGTCGCTGAATTCTACAGCCTGCCCACGAGTGGCCTCCTTCTAGTTCTATGGCAACCAGAATCACTCTGACCCTAGGCAACTTTACAAGCTGCCAACTGAGCACAAACACGGCCAGCTCCGTGGCACTCTGCCACCTTGGAAAGCACGGGAGAGACTCACTGTTCCCGCGGTGAGGAGGAATGGGATGGCTGCCCTTAGCACCCCCCGCAGCTTCCACTCACGTGGTGGGGGAATTTCCCGTGGTGGTGCCTAGGGGACCACAGCTGTGAAGTCTCCCTGTCCACACTAAACTGCCAGTAAAGTGGGGTTCCTTTCATTGTTCAAGTGCCTCCCAGGAAGGACACAGGGCAGCGCAATGGGCACGGTCTCTAGCTTCCCAAAGGGGGAGCACTTGTTCTCCGAATGTTCTTTTGTGAAGGGGTCTCTGTCCCAGATTGGGACAGACTGTGTCTTGGCCCCCTTATCTCCACTGCTTGCCAGGTAACAGGGCTGGATGGACGTGCACGGGCAGGGGCGCCAGAGGCTGTTATGTGAGCTCAGGACTGGGCCACAGAAAGAGCAAGCAGGGCTGCAGGGATGAGATCGGTTTTCTAAGAGAAACCAGCACTAAAATTCGTGGTGTTAGAGGGAAATTTCTGGCACAGAATAAAGAATATGGCCCTAGAGACCTGGGTTGAAATCTGGGCTCTATCACCTATTAGCTGTGAGACATTGGGAAATTTGTGTAACCTGATCTGTGCATCAGTTTCCTCATTTGTAAGCTGCAGGTTAACAAAAGCATCTTTGTACAGCTGTTTTAAGGATTTGGTGGGGTAGAGGATTTAGACAGTGGGGATGCCACTCTCTCTCCTCACCTCCCTGCCAGGTCACGGCTCTTTCGGGAAGAGCACCCACCAGGCCTCCCAGTTAGGTGCTAGAAGGGAGCTCCTACCTCTCTTTCCCTCTTTCCCCTCACTCCCTCAGAGGAGCAGCCAATATCTGACTGGCAAGCCCCTAACAACCCGCAGACCACACCTTTCTGGTGTGGTGTTGGCAAGGCTGACGGTGCTGCTAGTGGCAGGGTCTGCCTCTGGCCCCCTTACCGCCCACACCTCCTATCCCAAGGCACCTTCCTGGTGACTGCCTCCCCATTCACGGATGGGAAACCAGGCCCACCACCCTGTAGGCCCAGGGTCCTACTGTCTTCTTCTCAGGCTGCAAGTTGGCAATATGCAGTCTAGCCCATTCAGAAAACTTCTCATCAATAAAGCTATATTGACGGGTATTTTGTCTTATCTTAGTTAAATTTATTAAGTAGACCAGAGGGAAGGAGAGCTAAATCTTAGGCAGTGTTTCAGAGTGCTTAGCACTGGAGAGCAAACAGTGGTAACACACCAAGAGGGCCCTTAGCCAGCTGGCAGCACGGCCCTCCTGCTTCAGCCCTGGCACGCACCGGGATCTACCTGACTTAGCCCAGTGGGTTTCAAGGGGAGCGGCACTGCCCTCTAGAGGGGGTTTGGAAAAATCTGTAAGAGTGTTTGGGCTGTCACCAGGGTTGAGGGACACTACTGGCATTTAGCAGCACAAGGGAGAAAGATACCAGACACCTTGCAGTGTGCGGGACAGCCCGGCACAAGGAAGTGTTTCATGTCCCTTGAGGCCTTTAAATATTTCCCCAGATATACAGACAGGTGGAAAATTGCTTATGATACATATGTATATACATGTATGTGTTTGTGCATATCTCTGTGTATATGTGTGCATTTTTATGTAATATTAGAAGGCATAAGGAAAAGCATGGAAAAATATGGACAAATATCTACCACATTATTGAGTGCTGTACTGGTTGGTTGGGTAGAGTCATGTGGACTTTTAATAACAACTTGGTTATATATTTCTATTTTGTTTCCAGTTTTTACGAGGATATGTTACTTTTACTAAGGAAAGAAAACAAATAATACAACAAAAAAATGGGCAAAATTTGTTAAGCAGTTTACCAAAACAAAAAAAGTCATGTCCTGGAGATATGATATTTTGAAAATAAGTTTATTATATATTAAGCCAATAAAATCAGGTTACCAAAAAAAAAAAAACACCTGCTCATAATTTTCTGGGTCCTGAAACCAAACCTCTTTGGATTTAATACCCCTTGTGTTTTTGCAGGGCATTAACATGCACTGAACTTTCTAGGAGTTTAATTATTAAGACAACGGAAAGGAGACAGTGCAGAACCGATCGCCATTTAGGAAAATTCAGGCTCTGAGGCCAATGTCACTGGCGGCACCTGAGCTCCTGATACAACAGACGTGTGTGGGTCGGCACTTGCAGCCAAGACCTTGGCAGTGGTTCTGAGCACGAGTGTCTGGCTCCAACTATCTCATTACATCCTCCTGTGCAGGCACGCCAGGAAATTTCCTCTCCTCTTTTATATTAGTTCTATTTGATATCTATAGTTCTGTCTTATATTTCAATTAGGGTATGCATTTGATTTCTAAAAGTTTTATATGTATGTAAGTCATCTTCTACAGGAAGCTTATGTCAGGGCAGTAACGGCGGCGTCCATTGCCAATGGTTTGCTATAAAAAGGGCCCGCGGGCACGGACAGGGGTGAAAACCACTGAGCCTGCTTCTCGGGTCACAAGGCAATGCCTGCCTCAGCTCCTACTCCCAGGCCCTGGCATAAACTTTCCAGTCACACAGCAGTCACAGCAGAGGAAGTCTGGAGAGGGATTCTGCTTGTCTCAACACATGATGACAGCTCTAACTTTGTGTAAAACAGGACCTTCTGCTCTCTGGGGTAAGGTGGTGGTAAGCAGGGACTTCCCCCTTGACCCCCCACTGTCAGAATGAAGACAGCTGCTGGTCAGCACAACGCTGGAAGCAGAAGTGGGCTGTGCTACTTACAGAGGTCTTCAGTGGCTGCCGGGACGAAGGCCGCCATGGACTCATACAGATCCTCGTCACAGCCGGGGTTGAGGGAGCACTTCATGAGCAGGTCTGTGGAAAGGTGGGCCATGGACTCATACACGGAGTCAGCCTCTTCCCCTTGCATCAGTTCCTCTTTAATGTGGCTCTTCAGCATGTCCACAGTTTCCTGAAAGAGAACATGGGGCCCACAGGCACACTGAGACACCCCGAGTGGGCTTGTGACCCGCAAAGGAAAGGTTCCCATGGGTCAGGGTGGCCGTTGTGTGTGCACCTCTCTATTTCCCACCAGACTCAAAGCTCCTTGAGGCCAGGCTGCAAATCTATTCTTTTTGTTTGTTTTGTGTTTTTTGTTTTAACCTTTGTTTCTTCCCCCAGTACTAAGCACAGTCACACACACAGGAGACACTCATGAAATGCCCAATGACCAGATGCAAATTCACGACTTTCTCATGAGCAGCTCCTATGTGTCGAGTCCGACGCTAGGCATCTGACCATACATTATACGTCATTCTTTTCACCACTGCTTGAGAAAGATGGACCATCCCCCTGGCTCACAGATGAGAAAACCAAAGCTCAGAGAAATCCAACACTGTACCTTTTACAAGGGTCTGGAAACCTGGTTTCTGACCTTTCCCCTACACCCTAGTGGATCCTCACAAGGGAACCAGTGACACTCAAGAATGTAACCCTTACTGACCAGCCACAAGGAAGTTCAAATGGGATCAACGGGGCTGTGGCCACGGTGTGCTTGCACTTGTGTGCAGGCAGAGTCCCCTGGGGAACCTCATTCACTAGCCCCCGTTCCTTCCAGCAGGCTGCTGCAGGGTCCTGACAGTGTACTTCTCCAGACTGCCACCCTTGGCGTTGTATCCCGTGTGCCCAAGGGGAGAGACCGTCTTGGTTGAAGTGCCCTGAAGTCCGGCCAGCTACCCTCTGTCATTCTGTCTCTAGGTGACTGTGAAGCCAGGGAGCTGGCTTCTCTGAAACCTCTGCACAACTTTCCTGGTAAGAAACTTTGGTGTTTCCCAACCCTTATTTCATCATCAACCCACAAAACATACTCATTTTCATCATCACTACCCCAAGAGAGCTCATCTGCTATCGACGTTCCCGTTGGTTTCCTTATGAGACCCATGAGGAGACCAGGTGGCAAGTGAAGAGTTGGAGACCCAAGGTCTGGCATTTGGTTTTGAGGTGGTGGAAAGAGGAAACGGGACATTTCTTAGAGGTCCTTGACAACATGTAAGGACCATGCTAAAGATGCACTGGTTGAAGGGGATTACAGTGAGAGAACAAAGATGATATGAGAAATGTGAGCCAAATTAACCTCAGGGCAAGCCGGAAGTGCACCTTTAAACCTCCCTGTTACATATGGTGAGTAGGATAACGAGCCCCAGCTTTAGCAGCAAACTAGATTCAAATCCCATGTCCACCCTTACTAGTGTGTGACTCAAGGCAGTTACTCCACCTTTCTAAGCCCTTTTCCTCATCTGTTAAACAGAGATAACAATACCATCAACTTCAAAGGACTGTGGCGAGGATCAAATGAGATCATGCATTTGGCAATCAAATAAATGCAATAGATAGTAGTGATTGCTATGAACTCAGTATTGTCCTTAATAAAAACTCCGGGCATGGAAATGAGACACTGCATCGTATACATTTGTGACTTCAAAGTAAAGCCGAGTAAATGCTCCCAGGCTGGGAGCACCTTGAGCCTCATTTATGTCAATGATGCCCAAAACAGGCACTCAAGCTAGTCTGTTCTTCAGCGTCCTTAACCACCCCCAAACTTTGGGAAGGCCCCCTCAATATGCAACAGTGAGTCAAATACAGAGCAGAGAGGTAAGTTGCTGGGCCAGTGTCAGGCTCACTCCTGTCTGGACGTATAGAGCAAGCCAGGATTGCATTTATTGTTCTTTTCGAGGTCAGTGCCCCGTTCCAGAGGCTGAGCTGTTCCCACATCCCCATTGTGAATTGTGAAGATGGAGGAAAACCAGAAACAGGTAGAGCAGAGTCTGGAAGAGCTGCTGCCTCCAAGACAATTGAAGCAATACTGGGGCATGGAAAAAAAGCCTGGCCAGGGGTCAGATCACACTCAAAGAAGGACCGGAAGTCATGATGAAATAGAGTGTGGAGTCCAAAGCCAGATGAGCAGACAAATTCCTACCTACAGATGAGCAGATAAACTGGAGCTATCTACCTTAAGACAGGCAAGGTCTCTGAAAGAGACAGGCTGTCAGCAGATGGGACTTCACAGTTGGGCTCCCTGAAACCTCAGGTGCAGAGCTTTATGGTGTCTTCTGCCAAGGGAGGAACCAATCCTAACACAGTTTGCCTGGGCCTGATGGCAGGTGAGGCAGCTAGAAGCATCCCGCTGAAGTGCCTTGGAAGTGGGTGGGGAGGTGACTGGGGCAGAGGAATCAGCATCAAACCTGCAGCAGATTCACTCCATAAATACCTCTTTAAACTCTTTGCAGGTGGACCTCAGTGTTTTACCTACATTGTTTCCTTTCATCCTCAAAAGAGCCTACAGGTAGAACTATTATTATCTGCCTTCTGCATATTAGGAAACTGAGAGAGAGGACACACATTTGCCCAAAGTCATGTGGCTGACAGGTATTTGTGCAGGAACTTGGATCCAGGTCTCTGTGACTCCAGGGCTCATTTCTTTAGCCCACACATTCAGGCGCCACCGAAAGAGGCACACAAGGACATGCTAGAGATGAAATCCACCCACATCTTTGATGAAAAGTCCACTGTAGGACCACACAACACATTTTCCAGTCCCGGGGCCTCTCGCGCCTTGGCCTTACCACATACTCATCGATGAACTGCCGCAGGTCCCTGAAGCCGTGCTTCTCGGCGATGGTATTGGGGTAGTGGCCGTGCTTGTTGGCCACACTGTATGCTTGTAGGGCTCCCGGGCAGGTGAGCAACAAGGCAGTGAGGTTCTTCAGTCCATACTTCGCAGCAAAATGCAACAAGGTGGGCAGCTCTTCATTCCTCTGATCTGAAAAATCATCAAGGAAAACTTAATGGGCAGATAACGGTGAAGGCAGAGGGCAGCCTTGCCCTGGGAGACGAAGCTGGCAAGCATCGCATGGCATGCAGCAGGCACTCACTCGGCACCTCTTGGTCGACTGACCCAACATCTGACAGCTTCCTTCAGGGCATCACTGAAGATTATGCCCTCAGATGACAGGAGAAATGATACCTTAATTAATTAGCAAATCTCGTAACTAATATTCTACCTTCTTCCTCTAAAAGAATTGGAGATTCCTGAGAAATAATACTAATTCAAAATGTGCTGATTTTTCTAAAGACTTAAATAGCAGCCACGAAGCACAGTGTGTTTTGACCTCTACAAATGTCAGTGTACTTTAAAGCAATTGCTTTGTGCTGATTAAAAGAAGTCCATCTTCATAGCTCCTGTTCCCAATTTCATAAAGTGTGTCAGGTAATCCTGAGTATGTTACTTAGCCTTTCTCCGGGTCTTAGTTTTGAACCAGAAAGTATTTCTAGACAATCTCAAAGAGACTTGGGAGGATTAATAGGATGGTATTCAGTAAATGCCTTGTTTAAAACAGGCTTTAACGTTTGTGTTAATGCACGTGAACCCTAAGAGGTACGTTAACCTCTGATTCATGAAAGACAAAGTACTCTTGAGAATCACTGGTTCCCCATGACCTCCACTACCTACTAACATCTGAATGCAGCAAGTTAAATCTGACCGAGAAAACAGACATGTTTGTTGTGCAGCGGGGGGCAAAAACTTTTGGTCTTGTTTTCATAAAAGTTGATTTCTAAATCCAAGAGTGACATATATACATATAGAAAGATAAACACATATATGTATCTATATATACATATATGTTTCTATACAAACATTTTATATGTGCGTGTGTGTGTGTGTGTGTGTGTGTGTATATATATATATATATATTTTTTTTTTTTTTTAATAAGACAAACCTAGCTCCTTGGGAAGAAGGGTCTGAAAATGTCCCCAGGATCCCACGTCGTCAGGCTATGACAGACTCCCTCCTGAGCCCCAAGTTTAAGAGGAGAGAATATTAACACCTGCTGAAAGTGGTGCAAGAACATTCCACAGCAGGAAAATGGGGACAGGCAACAGGAGACTGGCCCCAGGAGAAGGATGTGAAGGTAGTATAACTCATCCTATGGTTCTCTTAGGCTATGAAAGGATGGAACGCAGGCAGAGGGAACTGGGAACCGGGTCCCACCATGCATCGTAACTACAGCACAAAGGAAAAGTGGTGTCCGTGGAAGCCAACAACAGGCATCCTGTCCAGCGTGCCAAGCACCATCCCCATGCAAATGGTTCCCCTAGTTCTGGCCATGTCGCATGTGCACACGAGTCTGCTCCTCCCTCATGAAACAAATATTTGCTTTAAGCCTGCAGTGAACCACTCAGCTGCCGTCTCAGCCCTCACGGAGCTAGCAAGGAAGACAGACACAGCCGAGGAGCTCTAGGGCAGTGGGTATCCAACATGCTAGGGGAGCCCACAGCACGCAGGCAGAACGGACTAAAGGACTGAGATGATCTTGCAAAGAAAGTGCAGCCAAAGCTGCCGCTGGGGCAAAGAGAAGCGAGCCAGGTAAGTGGCAACCAAGAAAGGGAGGCACAGCTGTACTCCCAAGAGTGCAGGTGGCAAGAGGCAGGGCGGAATTTTCATTCGGTGACAGGAGTCTATACCTGCTGTCCAGCAGAGCACAGAAGCCAAGGGAGAGAGTGGAGGGAGATGAGAGCAGAAATGCAGCAGGAGCCCTTGGGAAGACCCTGCAAACAGGTTAAGGAGTTTGGACTTTACAAAGGGATTTTAGTAAGGGGGTGAGGTACTCAGATTTACAATTGACAAAAATCTCTGGCTAGCCAGTGAAGAAAGAATCCTTCTCAAAAGAAGGGCTGGAGCGCAGGAACCAGGAGCGGGATGTGCGGGTTGACTGCACGCTGAAGCGGCAACCCAGAATCAACTGATGGCCAGTCCCCTGAGGTTGGGCTGCTGACTTACTTGCCATCATGTCTTCTTCTTCCAGCTGGTTGATTCCAAAAAGGTGCAGTCCACTTGCAGGGATGTTGTTCTTCAGGGACTCAGTCAGCAGTTTATCAAGGGTTTCTGTGTTGTAGGGCACAATCTTAAAGGCCTGAACACAAAAGTGAAGACAGATTTTAAAGCCAAGCTATCTCCTACCCAGTAGATCAACCATGAGCAGAAATTACATGCCCAGAACACCCAGGTTTCCTTTCAACATCCTTACCTGACACATGAACTCCACAGGATTCGCAGCACTGGACAATAAATTCCCGATTTCTTCCATGTCGGTGTAATAGCTCACAACAGTTTCGCATACCACTAAATCCCCGGAATATATTTTCAGAAAGACATTCCCAGAGGAAAGGTCTGGAAGAACAAGTGTCCAGGGAAAAGTGTTTATGGATCATCTTAATGGTGAATAAATTAACTGAGGGCTGGAAGAAAGATCTTGGAGATGAGCTGGGGATAGGGAAGTGAAGGAAAGGGCAGAAATAGAAGATGAGACTAAGCAGCATGTGGCAGAGCTCTGAGTCAGAGGAATTGTTCTCATTGGGTCTGAAATTTAATTTTTGAATAATTTTCATGTTTGTTTGGGACTATAGGCCCAGGGCTACCATAAACAAGAAGAGGAGTTGAATTTAAAGCACTTTATACAGAGGCCAGTGGTTGCCAGAAGGTGGATCCTGGCAGGTGCAACTCCATACTCTTACCACATCTGGCCAGGAGAATTGATTCACTGCTCTGCTGTTATTACTACGCTCTCCCTGCACGCTCTCTTCTGCACCACAGGAAGGGGTTTTGAGGGGAAAAGAAAAAATTAAAAATATACCGACCACAGAGATTCGATTCACAAAAGAGGAAATGTGACAAGTACAGAACATGGAAAAATATTCAACCTCACTAGTAATCAAAGAAATGCAAATTAAAACAATGGGTTACTTTTAAAAACATCAAATTAGCAAAGATATTTAAAATGCTAACACCTAGTGTTGGTGACGGAATAGCAAATAAACTTGACAGTAGCAATATTTCAGAAAGCAATTAAGCACTACTTTCCAGGATCCTTAGAAGTACCCGTTGTTTCGGGGATTCGATCCTGAGGAAATAATCCTAAATACAAAAGGAAAAAAAACACCCTGCTAGCACAGGGATGCTTAATATTTCATGATTTAAAATGATAAGAAGACAATAAGAAATCAGAAATGACGCAAATATGCAACAATGAGGAAATGAAAAATTAAAAGATGAGACTTCTTTGCGACTCTGTATCATGCAGCTTTAAAAGTTATAGTTCTGAGATACGAGTCCAACACAAGGAACTGGTTTGATGAACTGTGGTACATCTGTACAATGGATTACCTTGCAACCATTAAGCATCGTGTTGTAAAAGGATATTTATTAATGTGAGAAAACACTCAGAGGTGTTTTCTAGGCAATGAAAGTGGGCTATGAGACAGTACGAAGCCAAGTACACAGATGCGGAAAAATACAGAAACCAGTGATTTCCCGTGGGGTGGGCATATGGGTAACTTTCTATTTCCTTTCATTTATGGTTATTCTATTCTTTAAATTTTCTGTTCTGAACATATATTACTTTTTGTAACAGAAAAAAATGTGTTATAAAAAATGAAAAGAAAAGATGTGTTATAAAATAAAAAGTTACAAAGCCCATGTAATACCATGGGGGTAAAGGTGTGGAGAGAGAATAAATATAAGATCACACAAAGAGAAACAGACTATCAGGTCATAGATACTCCTGAAAGAACTATGTTTTAAAAAATTGTGAACAAAGGCCCAAAATACTGAATGGTAGCCTGATGACGTTTTTCCTGGCTTTCCTCTAATTTCCAAAATTTTTTAATATATGAATTTTATAATAATAAAAATGTTAATATAGCCACTTTCCCCCATCACGCATAGATGCTTCTATCATTCCTTTTCCAAATGGAAATTGCGGCTGTCACTTTGCTCATTGCTGAGTGAAGGCAGGACAAGTAAAAGAAAGCAAGAGGGGCCTCCGCCCTGACATGATGCCTAACTTCTGGAAGTATCTGGGGCTACTTACTGGGCGCCTTCACGGACACGGTGTACTCATTCTCCAGCTTGGCTTCCACCCTTATTGAGGGAGAATCCTCTGGATAAAACTCTGCTTCCGTCGTCACCCTCTCATCCAGCTTACATCTTACAATGACGTAGACCGTGGTTTCTACCTGGAACGGGAGACCAGTCAGCACCCCTGCCCCCTGCTAGGTCCCCTACAGAGTCTCCCTTGCCCCAGCCTTATTTAGGGAGGCTGTTCTAGAACTGGGCCGGGGGGTGGGGCAAGAGGGCTCTGCAGTCCAGGGCTGGGCAGCCACTGTTTGCTGCGGGTCCCGATGACACAAGTTACAAAAACCAAGAGTAAACGTTTATAAAACTTTATCATAATTTGATGGAGCAATCTTATATATGTCGAACCCAATAGTAATAATTTTTAAAACTAGGTCTTATATTTTACATGTCTTACTATCTCATTTTTATAGCATTTCTTTTTTTTCTCACTTTTTCACTTTATTTTCTTTAATTTTTTAGTATATTTTATTGATTATGCTATTACAGTTGTCCCATTTCCCCCCCTTTATTCCCCTCCACCCTGCACAGCCCTTCCCCCCCACCCCCTCTTTAGTTCATGTCCATGGGTCATATATATAAGTTCTTTGGCTTCTACATTTCCTATACTATTCTTAACCGTTTAAGTCCCAGGGGGTATTGTCAGCAGCGCAATTGCACTGCTTGGGACTCAAACGGTTAACCTCCCCGTCTATCTTCTACCTACCATTTATGCTTCTTATTCCCTGTAC
>VMDR010004404.1:0-60519 GCA_007922815.1 Macrotus californicus | reverse complement strand
AGCCAGTCTTGTTCTTGGAATAAATCCTTACTGGACCATCAAGCTCCTTCACCTCTAAGAAAAGACAGCCAGGGTCTTGTAGTACCTAAGAGAATGGACACTAAACTGTACTGCTCAAGTCTAGATTTCTGGTCTGCCTCTTTCTAGCTGTGTGACCTTGACTTCTACATGCCTCCATCAGCTGCAAAATGCAAGAGATACCGACTCAAAAGTTTGTGGCAAGGATTGAGATGGTACATATAACCCACTTATAACAGCGCTTAGTATTCAGTATTTTAGCTAATATGATTCATAATTATTTTACATAGGTCAACACATGCTATTAAATTTCCTAGAATTAAAGAAGTGAGATTTGAGGGGTGATGTGAGACATGATAGGTATAGAGTTTAAGGCTTCATTCCTCCCTAGTGACTCTAAATGGGTTTAATCAAATCTAACTTAAGACCATACCCTTTGGTCCTAAAATACCCTTTCTGCCAGCTTACCTATACGGTAACTCCTAAAATGGAGAACTGAACTTTTCCTCACCTAAGAATGCGTTTAAAAGGCAAACTTCTGTAACTGAAAAACAAATATTCACTACTGGATACTGGTGAGCAAAAACAGGCCACTTTCTTCTTTCACGATGATTTCCATCTAAGGTTACACAGAGTAACAAATAATCACCCACGTAACGGCAAAATTATGACTGATGAATATTTGCAAAACAAAATTACAGAAGATGAGGAAAATACCATTCCTAGCATTTTATATTAGCTAAAATATATTCTGCTAAGTGCTGAACACTGTTCTAAGGGGTTTACGTGCGTCATCTCAAGCCTTACCATAAACGTTTGAGAACAATACCTCTTACCTGCATTTGGAGACACACAGAAGTCAAGATCACACAGCTAGAAAGTGGCAGGCCAGGAATCCAGAGTCCAGCAGTGCTGCTTAGTGTCCGTACTTGTAAGTATTGCGAGGCACAGGCTGTCTTCTATTGGAAGTGAAGGAGCCTGATGGTCTAGTAAGGATTTCTTCCAAGAACTAGACCCACTCTGTCTAAGAGTAAGAAAGATTTCTCGTCCCCTTTTCCATCTGAGCCCCATTCCCAACAGAACCCACTCCTCTCTCCTGCAGCCACATGCTGCCAAATGTATAGTTTATGTTCATTGTCCTGTTAAAGAACACAGCCTGAATGCTGAGGCTAAATTACTAAGATTAGAACCCCAGCTCCCCCCCACTTACAGGCGGTGTTAACTTATGAAAGTTACCTAAAACTCTTAGAACCCCAGTTACCTGTCTAGAAAATGGGATTGATATTTCTGTGGTGTTGTTGGGAATAATAAATTAATTACTGCAAATAAATGTTTTAGTGTAGTACCTGCCATAGAATAGGCACTGAACTAGCTGTCGCTATTTCTGTCAGACAGAGATTTAGTTAGCATTCAGTGACATTTTTTCACCCTATAAATCCATTTGTCTGGTTTATAACACGAGATTTTGGTAAGATCACATTGGGACATATTATTTTATAAACGTAAGTATTACTGTGAAGAAATACGTGCATGTTTATTACCAGAACTAACATTCACTCCAATTGTTGGGTTCACATGCCCTTTCATCAGCTGGATCACTGAAGACTTGAAGGACTTCAGAGTTTCCCACTCCAAAATATGCAGCTCAGACATAAAGACTGTTTGGAGATGAATACCAATGAGACAGGACAAACTCTCTACCACAAAGGAAAGGATAATTCTTAATCACTGGCGACAACTGTAGACTCTTACCAGTCTGGAGAAGGCACAAAACACTTCTATATAGCACTCCTTACTAAAACAACTCTTATTTTCTGTAGTTTCCCCCATATGTTTACCTTTCCACAGTTTGCCACCCCTAAATGCCTAAACCCCTTTCCTTTGTCTTGTCACTTCACAAATGTATTGTTCTTTCCAAGATGCTATATAAGCCACAAGTTCTGACCACCCCTTTGAGTTACTCATCACTTGATTTCTGCTGCATGTATGTGCCCTGCTCATGTTGTAACTTCAGTTTGTTTTTCTCTTGTCAATCTGTCATTTGTCAGCCAAATTTGCAGGGCCTCAGTCAGAGAACCTAGGAGGGCAGAAGAAAAATCACAATCCTAGTCTCACTGAATTTTTATTTTTAGAAGTATATTTGCAGCTTGGAAATCAATGACTTTCCTGATCATCAGTGTTGAAAGCTGCCAGCTGCCAGCTGCCAGCTAGGAAGGTTGCCTGGGCCAGTCCCTTTCCACCCATCTGGTGTGCAAACCCTTCCTGGAACTGGGGAGCAACATCAGAGAAAGGTTATGGAGCTTATTACTGTGTGTAAAGCACCTTGCCATCCCTGACTGAAAGCAGCTATAGAAATGCAAAGAATTCTGTGTGATTTTATCTGCAGAGTAAGTTGAGGTCAGAACATCAGGTGGGTTTTAAGCCATATCTCTTGCTTCCTTTGTTATTGTGGATTAAAGTCAGTCCATTTTAATGTTCCTAAAAGGTAATTTTTTTTCTAGAGATAGCTAGACGTGCAACATGGAGAAGGATTTAATTCATTGCGTTGTCACAGGGATGATGATGTTGGCTCAATTTTGGATGTGAGGATAAAGCCATAGGATACTAAACTCTCCCACTGTTGCAATTCTCACAATACAATATAATTAAAGGGAAGCAGGAGGGCACCTGAGCAAAATGTTAGAATGCTGGACAGTTTGAGAGTGGGGTCATTGAAGGTTGAGTTTAGCAGAATGGCTCCCTGGTGTGGGGCATTATCAGGCCAGAATGGATAAGGAAGGAAAAATACACAATCAGCCAGAGGGTTGAGGAGTGAGGGAGTGTGGTTTACTGCTGAGGGCAATTCTCAACAAACCACAAAGTATTAAAAAGGAAAAAAAAAGACGCCCTGGGATTAATTGTCATTCCACTGGCCTGTGAGGCAACTGATACCAAATATAATTGAATTACTTTGTAATTATTTCTTCTGGAGTATTAACCTAAGCTAGGCTTTGGAAATGGAGTTTTTTTCTCTCTCTTGCTTTGCACTGCAAAGGTTTTGCATTATGGATATTTTTCTGCTTTGCTGTATTATCTTGTGCAAACTACACTGGTTTGTTTTCCCCCCTCTTCCTTGCCAATGGGGTTGTTTACTTATCGGAATTAAAGTCAGAAGTGAGCATCTCCTGCCAGCAGGACAGAATTTCTAATAAATATGTAAATAACGCCTCTCTCAGCCCTGGCTGCGGGCGCTGCTCTCACGTGGCCTGCCCGGGCCACACAGTCTGGGGCTCAGGCAGGCTTGGAGACGATGAGAGATTGTCATCAATCTGTGAATCAGAAAGAAATAAAATTAAATCTAACCTGAGAGGGCAAAGGAATAAAGGTGAGGTGGTAAGGAAGGTCATCTGTCCTTGTCATTGTAGAGATAGGTCATTTTCTTTGGTCTGTGGGTGAAAAAGTCTGAAGGTCAACACAGCCTCTCACAAGAAAGGGACTTAGAACACTTGGGGGTGGCTAAGGGTGGAGAGAAATAACTGTCGCGTCTGCAGGCAGGCCACGGTCACTTCAATGACAGTCGTGGCAATGCTGCCATCAATCACCGGCTGCACAGGCTCATACTCCAGTTCAATGCCAATAGTAATTAACACTGAGTCTCTACATTGCACGTTGAATTCAAAAATATTTTGAAGACATTTGATACACTTATCCTTCTGCAAAGAAGGAAATAAAATCAGCTTCTGCAGAGGTCAAGGGAACATCACTGAGTGATGCTTAACAGCATGAGCTCTGGAACCAGAATTCAAAGGATTGAATTTTCATTTGCCACTCAGCTGCCCTGTGCCTTAGTTTCTCATGTGTAAAATGGGTATTCACCCATTCAACAAGTATTGATTATGTACTATGTGCCAGGCATGTTTCAGGGTGCAGAGATATAGTAAGGAACAAAACAGCTCTGCTATTGGACGGTCCACTCTAGCTAACAATAGTGGCACCTACCTCCGTGAGTCACCATCAGCGTTAAATTAATATTTGCCCTTGGTATGTAGTAAGTTCTCAATAAACGTGAACTAAATTTAAATGTAGTATTTAAACTCACACACAAAGGCAGACTACAGATTAGCAGTTTCCTCAGCCCAGGCTCGACTCACTGAGCCATGTGCAATGTTACACTAACAGGGCTACAGCCGGATCACGGGCAGACCTGTGTTGGAGTTTTGGGATGAGATCAGCAGGCTCCAACAGAGTGGTGGTTAGAATTTCACGTAGCCTACCAAGTAATGATCTGGGAAGATGTATAATACACAGAAATGTGCTATGGAGAGCCATTGGACTTTCTGATGTCCTCTCCTCTTCCTCCTGGGACCTGTCTCAAAGGCTTAGGAGTCTAGAATATCTTCTGCTGGTGGACCTGCCTAGCATGGTTACACCTTTTTTACTTTCAGGTCCAAACTGGGTCCTTCTGAAGGACATGTGGCCTCAGTTAAATGGTATAGTCAGATTTGTTTTCTGTAAACCTATATTTCTTCATGAAACAAAGCTGAGTGGGGGGGAGAGGAATGCCTTCCTCTCTAGCGCTCTGGATCTTTTGCCAGCTTAATGGGTTTTGCAAAATGAGTTCCCAGCAAGGAAATCCAGGGGCTGAGTGGAGTAGTGTATCTGAGCTTTGTCAGAGCATCATGCCTGGGTGAGTCCCTCTCCATGATAGAGGGAAGAATTAATTAGAGGCATAAATTATGGATTACTAATTATTGTGCATTGTAAAGAAAAGATATAAGCTAAGTTTGGGTTGAAGGCCACACGTGTGTGCCTACTGTAATGCAACCTGTCCCCCCTTTCCTTCTCTGTGGGTGTCTCACCTGAGTGACATCCTAGAGACATTCATTATTGGCTCATCCACTAGAAAGCCAAGAGTGCATTAGCTTTAGAAGCCTCAAGGAGTAAATACTGTTAGGAAGTGCTGGAATCACCAAGCAGATTGGCTGCTACTTTTTGGATCGAGGCCATGGCTAAAGAGAGAAGTATAATTTTTTTAAATACTTAAAAAGCAACCTCCAAGTGTCATCAAGTCATGGAGACAGATCCTTACCACCCTCCACCACTACTTACCCCCCAAAGTAAAATAATTTGCTTAATATTAGGCAAGAAGAAAAATATTCAAAATGAAATTTCTAATATCATAGAATGTTAAGCAGCTATTAAAATGATATTTACATAGAGTTTTTAATGATATGGAAAGAATCTTATAACCTGAAGCACAAAAATGGAATAGAAAATTACATTAATATACAGAATGATCTTAATAAGGTTTAAAAGCATGGGGGGAAGTGGGGGAGTTTGAATGAAATAAGCCAAAATTTCAGGATGGTAGATCAAAGATAATATTTTCCTGCTCTTTAAAAAATTTATGCATTTTTCCAATTTTTAAAACATGAGCATGTATTACATTTAAAGGTGATATGAAGTATGAAAATTTTAAAAAATAACTTCAGATCAGCAATAACAATCAAGTTGATCAAAGGTCACTCTCCCACCCCAAATGGTGGCCGTTGGAATTGTTCAGGGCAGAGATCATGAGCAGCTTGGAGGAATACTCTCCCCTCCATGCATTTTCTTTGTTGCTCCTGCCTTTGGGAGAGTTCTGGCCCTCTGGGGCTCCCTGCCTGAGCTTCTAGCTTAGAGCCGGTGATTAGAGAGTGTTTTTGAAAAGATCATCCTGACAGCAATATGAATAGTGTATCAGAGGAATGCCAGAGTCTGGTGATTACAGGCTATCCAGGCCAGAAAAAAGTGGTAGTTTGGACAAGTGTGGAGACAACGAAGATGAGAGAGAAGTGGACATATTCAAGAGAAATTCAGGAGCTTAAATCGATAGGTCTTAAAAGAGATAGACAGTGAGTAATTCACCAAAACAAGAAGCACAAGATTATGACCTGGTTATTTATGGGGGGAGGGGATTATATTAACTATTATTTCAAAATAGATTGTCACAAATTTAGTGCCTTAAAATAATAAAAATTTATGATATCAGTTTCTGATAATCAGAAATTCAGAGTTGCTGTGTGGTTTTGGCTCAGGGTCCTGCAAGAGGATGGTCAGCATTGCATTCATCTGAAGGCTCAACCAGGGCTGGGGAATTTTCCAAATTTTCTCACAAGGCTCTTGGCTGGTCTTCACTTCCTTACCACATGGACTTCTCCAGGAGGAGCACTGCAGTTGGCTTCCCAAGCATGAGTGATTCAAGAAGAGAGAGGAAGCAGGAAGCTGAAGTGCTTTTTATGACCTATTCTCTGAAGTCACACTGTCATTTCTGTTTCTATTCTATTCATGATGAGTCACTAAGTCCAACCCTCACTCAAGGCCTCACACATCTGAAGGGTGGGTCAGATAAATTGTGGACAAATTTTAAGCCACTATGAGAAGTAGGTGGCTTATTTTTTTTAACATACTAAGTTTGAGGGGCCATTAAAAAGTCAAATCTCAAGTACAGGTAAATTTAAGCCCAAGTAAGAAACTAAAAATGAAAAAATAAAATTGTGAATCTCCTAGATTTACATCTTTGTGTATGAATGAGATTGCTTAAGAAAGGAGTGTCAACTGAGACAAGAAAAAAATAATCAAAGAATAAGGATTCTAACCTTGGGACATCCATTTAATATCTGGATAAATGCAAATGCATTTGAGAGGAGACAGAGAAGAAAAGACCAGTTGGGAGAAAGAAAACCAGGAATGCCGTATCATGAAAGCCATGTAAATGGGACTTTGAAAGAACAAGAGCTGAGTAAGAGCCAATTCGGTGGTTATGAGACTGAAGGCAAAACCTCAATATGTTGAATGTCTAAAGGGGGACACTGATTACATATTTTTTAACTTTTTTATTTGAATTAAATTTAGACTTACGTAAAAATGCAGCCAGCCCCCTTACACCACTCACCTAGCTTCCCCTAATGTTAACTGTTGTATTTTTACAACTGAAGGAAAATGATCAAGTTCATCAAGTTAACCCTGGTGCAATCCTGTTAACTAATTTACATACCTTATGCAAATCTCACCTGTGGTATTGCCAAAAACAACTCCCAAAGGGTGCTGTGTTCTCCTCAAGGTCCACAGGCCTTGTCACTGGTGATGCTAACTTTGGTCACTTGGTTAAGGTGGTGCCTGCTACATTGGTCCTTTTAAAAGTTACTTTTTTATACTTTAACAAACACCTTGAGGAAGTACTTGGGGCTATGAAAATATCTTGTTTCTCAAAGATTACCCCACTGTTTTTAGCATCCACCAAAGGGTCTTGCTTGCAACAATTATTACTTCGGTGTTGCCTTGTGGGTCTTTTCTGTGTTCCTATTTCCTTCTGCATTTATTCATTGTATTTTTTCCATTTGTTGATTTATTTTTTCAGATAACTATATCAATATGTCTCATGGATGTTTGTTTTATTATATTGATTAAAACCCAATACTGTCATTATTTGTTTTCAATGCTCAAATATTTCCAACTTTAGTAACTAAGAAATATTTTTAGTTGTTCCCTCTGTCCTTTTAAAATGTCCCCATGCTTTTTTGAGTACTTCCTTACTTTGTTATACCACAAGATGCTCCAAGTTCATCTTGCTTTTCTGTTTTGTTTTGTTTTGTTTTGTTTTGTTTTCCCCTGTTCCAGACCTCTAATATCAACTATTTCTCAGGGAATGATGTTTAGAGACCAATGTCTGCACACTAAGTACGTTCATTGGGATTGGAGTGTCATGGCTTCTAGACCTTCTCAGGGAGCAGATGTAGGAAATGTATGAATGTATACTAATCCACATATACACATCTATATTTCTCAATCTGCATATATATACACACACAGGTATATATGTGTATTTGTGTGCATGTGTGCACGTGGGTTGACATATATATATATATATTTGTTTATATATGTCTATATGTGTGTATATATACATGTGTATTATGTGTATACACACACAACCCATGAGTTTATTCTGTTAATTCTGATTCTGATTCATCTCCAAGAATTTATTTCTTTATTTCTAACTTATTTTTCCAATAGCAAGGAAGCTGACTTTCATTTATACAATATTTACTTATTAATTGATTCTGCTGTACAGATAAGGTTGTTTTAGAACTGTCAATCCTTATCCTGTGATAAACAAATTAACTGAGGAAAGTCACCATTTGCACACAGTTCTTTTTGCCTGCAGTCTTATAGTGTCTGAGTCGAAGTTACTTCTTTTTTCTCTTCCCTCTTTAATGTGGTTATGGTATTCATTTGCTATAGAGTTAAAATTATTTGTTAGTATCTATATTTCATTTTATGCCCTTCATCCCCATCCTGATTGGCTTGTTTTTTTCTGTGGAGTTTGAAAAGTGTGTGAAACATTGCTATGATTTTAAGAGCCAGAAGTTATACTCAGAGAAACAACTTCCTTCCTCACTCTTATTACCCCATTTCCACTTGTTTTTCATTTCCCCTCTTTTCACCTCTTTCTCATTCCCCTCCCATTCCCTCCAGTAGGTAACCACCAATTTCTTTAATTGGTTATTTATCTTTCTCTTATTTCTTTTGTACAAATGAGTATATACACACACACTTTCTTAATATCCTCTTCTTTGGTACAGGAAGGTAGCAAACTACAGATACTCTTGCACTTCAATCTTCACTTACCAGCATGTCCTGGAAATCTTCCCATGTCACTCCATAGAGATCTTCCTCATTCTTTTGCAGTATAGTTTATATAATCACTTTCCTATAGATGTCCACTGGGCCATTTTCAATATTTTGTTAATGCAAACCATGCTACAATGACAACCTTGTGTGTATGCATTTTCCAATTATTGCAGGTAAATTCATAGCTGTGGGATAGTGAGCCAAAAGCAAGTGCATGCATAGTTTTGTTTGATACACTCATGCACTGAGTAACAGTGTTGTGGTCAGCAACAGACTGCATATACAGTAATGGGCTTAACAGAAGCTTTTGTAGCTCTCAATTAGCTCCTTAAAAAGCTTGAAAACATGGACCTCAACACCTAAAGATTTTCATTAATAGGAATCTCACGGTACATTGTCTGCTTACAACAAAGCTATGATAAAAAAAAAAAAGAAACAAACCATCATGGACATATTTCTGAAAAGACCGACACCTCCTCAAGCAGAGCCTCAGGCAGGTCCTTCAGGTGATATTCTAGAAGAATGTATTGCTATCACAGAAGATGACATCTCCATGCCTGTTGTCCCTGAAGACCTTCCAGTGGAACAAGATATACATAGAAGTGGAAGACAGTGATATGGATACTCCTGACCCTGGATAGTGCCTAGACTAATGCGTGTGTTTGGCTTTACTTTTGAACAAAAATGTTTAAAAAGTAAAAATAAAAATAGAGAAAAATATCTTTGTACATCTGCACAGTGTATTTGTGTTTTAAGCTAACTATTATTACAACAACATCCTGGGCCTTCACATTCACTCACCATTCACTCACGGACTCACTCAGAGCAACTTCCAGTCCTACAAGCTGCGTTCATGGTTAAGTGTTCTATATAGGTGTATTATCTTTATCTTTTATGTCATATTTTTACTGTATCTTTTCTACGCTCAGATATGGTTAGACACACGAATACTTACCATTGAGTTAAACTTGCCTATAATATTCAGTACAGTAATATGCTGGACAGGTTTGGAGCCTATACCATATGTAACCTAGGTGTGCAATAGGCTATACCATCTAGGTTTGTGCAGGTACATTCCTTCATGTTTGCACAAAATCACCCAACAAAGCATTTCTCAGAATGCATCTCAGTTGTAAAGTAGCACATGACTATATTGACAAATCTTCCTCAGGAAGAAATAAGAGTGTCTATTTTCCACAGCTGTAATAGTAGAATGTGTTGTCATATTTTTTAAAAATTATTACCAGTCTGACAGGTGAGAAGGAGCATCTCAGAGTTGCTTTAATGTGTGTATCACTTATAATGAGTAAGCTTGAACATTTTTTGTTATCTGAGGACCCTTTTTGTGAATTGCCTTTTCCTGTCTTTTTTACACTTCTGTATCAAGATGTTGGTCCATTTCTCTTCCATTTTAAAAGTTCTTTATTTATCAGAGATGTTAGCTCTTTGACGGTGTTACACGTTGTGAATTTTTGTCCAAGCTATAAGTTTGCTTATGGTATTATTTGTGATGCAAACATTTTTAAAAAATATTTAGTAATCAAATTTATCAATATTTCCCTTTGTTACCTCTGGAATTTTAGTCACTTGTTACATAGTTATTGGTTTAATCCTGCCTCTACCCCCCAATCCGAGTTTATTTTTCACACTAAAAACTCTTCACCATCCAAGGAATAAGTAGTCTATATTTAGTTCTTGAAACCCTTTTCTCACCTTCTCTAAAAATAAACTAGAATTATCCTTGTCTCTAAGCAGAATATTTATCAGTTTGCTAACTTCTATCTAACCATTTCTCACTTGCTAACTAAGCTTAGATTTCTGCTCAGATAAATTTTCTGCCTCTGTTTAATATGTGATTTCACCTGTGTTCAGAGACATTCTATCTCCTGGAAGAACAGAAATATTCTAGTAGTGAACTGCCACCCATCTATCTAAGAGTTGGCAAAACAAATGTCTAACACAGATTATAGCAAGTAGAGTCTATGATGTATATATGCACATGTTTTACAGAAGGCAATAGTGTCAGCAACAATCATTGAGTTCCAGCATGACTGATTTTTCTGCTTAATAATAAGCTCTGTGCAGGTGCTATAGATCCTATAACAGAATTGTAACACATAGCCCCTGCCCTTATGAAACTGAGTCTCATCAAAAAGCAAAAATGAGCCCACATGAAAGCAGCAGATCCAACTGAACATTGTCTATGAAGAAGAGCCCGCCTCTAGACTGAAGAGGTTGGACACTAGGCACAGTAGACATCAATTCACAGAAGGGAGAAATCACTGAGGGCTGAAGTCATGCAGTGAATCTTAGGCTGGAGGAATGGGTAGGGTTTGGATGGGTAATGAAAAGAGGGAGCAGTCTGGAAGAGCATTGTTTACTCATTGCATTAAATTGTATTTAGCTGAGTACCTACTATGTGCAAAATGTAAAAAATGCAAAAATGTTACAATTTGACTTCTTTCCTAGAAAGTACACATACCACAAGATTTCTTCATTATTTGAATATTTTCAAAGTACTTTTTCCTAAAAATTTTAAGATGAAATTTATTCAAGCATATTCTATAAAATATTAGAGGTGGTCTGATTTGGTATATTTGCAAAACCTATGAAAAATAATTCCTTTCATTTTCTTGCTCTTCAAAAGACTTTCACATTTATCCCTTCCCCTTCCCTTTTTCCTCCTTAATAACATCATAGGATAGTATTATAATCCTCATTTCCCTAGTGAAGGAATTGAGATCTATGAAACCTAAAAATTTTTTAACCGAGGAGATAAAAAGAGGGTCCAGAGCCAGACTTATAAACTCTGAGCTCGTGTTAGTTCACTTTTTCTCTACTTGAGGAGTTGATTGTGGAACTGGGATGAGTTTAGACAACAATCTCCAAGCACTAGCCATGGCATCTACAGACTCAGCCTAGCACAATCTTGGCTTGGTCCTTAACTGCCTCTGTGACATGAACACATCCTTTCCTTTCCTTTGTAGGTCTCAGCTTCTCTACCTGAAAAGTAAGAGGTTTGGACTGGACATTCTCTAATGTCCCTTACGTGTTAACAGTCTCTGCTTGTAAGCACCCAGCCAGATCATGCTGCCTTCTGCTCTACTTGACCATCAGAATGTTCAGAGGGTCCCGATGATGGGAAGGTGCCAGGGCTAGTCTACCTGTAGAACCTCCCTCCAACCCCACATCTGTGACAGGGAGTCCCCACAAGAATGCTGCATTTACATCACTCCCCAAGCCTTTGATGTAGTAACTGTGAGCAGTGGAAGGAGGGGTAGGAACACAGTGAAAGAAAGCATTTCAGGAAAGAATTTGCCTCTGATGTAGATATCTTAGGTTAGAGATTTTTGTACTCAGGTAGCAAGAAATGTTATAAAAGAATCACTGGGGATAGTGAGGTCTCCTAGCCCCTGCTCTGAGCAGCACTGTGAAAAATGAAGTGGAAAGAGCCACATTTACAGATCATCTAGGGAAGCCAAAATCCAGCAGTAGGATATTAAACACAAAAGAGCTGAAGTTAACATGAAGCATTATTGGTTTGGGGAGATGGACTATTTCCCTAAGGTCCGTAATTAGGACTGGGAACCTTTAGCATGTAATTAAGAGTAAGAGATTGGTTTAACAACCACAGCTGAGCAAGTCGGAAACATTTTTTTTTCCAACTAGCACTTGGGATTAGGATTTTATTTTCTCTCACTTGTAAAATGTGAGCGTTTCCTGAGTATTTAAGAAATTGAGGCTAATTCTACTTCCACAAGCATTTTTGCTGCTAATAACAATATGTTTTGCATATGTGATATGAAATCAACAAGGTGCCCTACAGAAACAAGGTGGCCTTTGAGGCTCTCCCCCCCCACAAGGAAGTTGTCACTGAGCCGCTGATTAATTACTGTAATAATCATAATTTTTAAAATTAAAAAATTATTAAGTACACTGTAGAAAGGTGCCAGAGGTAATTATTGTCTCGAAGTACTTCCTTATTATCTTTTCTAATCCGGCCATGCTGACATTTTTGAGAGAAAAAAAAACTGTTTTGTCTTTCCTCTTATGAACAGGGTGACATTTGAATATGCAAACAGTGTCAAAGTCTGCCCGGTGGATGTTTTCTGGAGGTATGATTTATGAGGCTGGCCTATTGTATTTCTATTGCACTAAGAAAAAGGTCATTAGACAAGGAGCTTTACCTACTGGGGTCTACAGCTCATCTCGTGATATTTTAATTGTTGCTCTTGTGCTGACTTCCAGGCATGCCTCCTGGGGGGAACTACGTGGACTCTAGTTTTCCTGGGCTTTGTGTATATTCCCTAATGTTTGTGGTGTGGTTTGTGCCAACTTTCAGCCACTCCTGGGGATAGATGAGGCATGCTGAGCAGAAGAGAGGACCAAGAAAATCTAAAAATCTCATTTTATTCAGTGACTTCAACTTTCTCCCCAAGACAAATAATTGTTTATGGAGTATACAATATAGTCTAAACTTGAGATAATAAAGAAGTGAGCTTTTTGTTGGAAATTCATCTTTAGGGAGCCTGCCTAGGTGTAGTTCCTTTGTAAGGGCTCTGTGGTAAATAGAGCTGGAGTCAAATCATTCAGTCTTAGAGTTGTAAAGATCTCAGCTATCATCTTCTTAACCCCTCTTATAACATGACTCTCCTCTCTTATAACATTCCAAGAGTGATCATTCAATCTTTGCTTAAATATCTCCAATGATGCTGTATTTACTTCCTAGCTGACCAGAAGATCCATCCATCTTTGGACAGCCCTGAAAGGATAATTTTTTAATGCACTGAAACTTGACTCGATGTCACTTTTGCCCTAGCTCCAACATTTAGAACTGTGTGGAAGAGTTCTTCTCCCATATTTCAAAGAAGCTCAAGGAAAGCTATCCCTCAATCTGTCCATCTCATGCTTAAACATACTCAGCTGAGTATGGTTTTGCATCCCTCCTTAATGTCTTAATAAGTATAATAACACCTGTTTTAACTGCTGTAGTGTACATAATAAATTATAGTCATATTGATGTGCCTGGTGCTACATACCCTTCCTAATACCCTAGATACAAGTCTACCTCTTTATCCCCCACTAGGAAGGTATGTTGAAAAGGATGGGGGAGGGAGAGTGACATTATTATAAAGATAGTTTTTAATACATTTGTGTCTATTATGATGATTTTAACTGCAAGTAACCAAAAATTCAGTAATTCAAACCAGTTTAAACAATAAAAATATATATTAACTCATATAGTAAGTAGGGCAGGGATAGGGTGAGACCTCAGGATTGGTTGACTTGGTGACAAAATGATCTCTTAAAGAACCCTGGTTTTTCCGGAACTCCATTTGTCCATCTACACTGTCAACTTTCATTGTAATTCCTCTCACACTGGCAGAGTAGCTGCCTTTGCTCCAGTTTTCTCCTACTGACTTGCTCATTTTTTAATGCAAATCTTTGTACTGTTTCTTGCTTCATTGCTTCTCTGTATTTACTGTTTCTGTTTTCTCATAGTTTAGGTTTCACTTGACCCCTATAACCCCAACTCTGTTGGACTCTACAGTATTTCTCAATTTGAATTCTGGAGAACATGAATCTGATTGGCCTAGTAACTGTCTCTTTGCCAAGAAATACTAAAGGGCTTTGACTAACCTGGACGTGAGCTACCCTTAGGTCAGATTCCGCATGTGGTCCAACCAGCTATGTCCTGGGATAGGAGGAGGGTACTTGACTTAAATAAAGCCCAATAGCTTCTTTTACACCAAGGAGGCAGAAACAACATTGACATGTTCAATATAAAGTAGATGGAGCATTGTTTTTCCTGCTGTACACTAACAACCATACAGAACACATGTCGAATACTATGGTTTGTGATTTTTTTCTTTAAGACTTGCCTATTAAAGTATATAGAATCTTTATAAAATAAAGTCACATAGGGATTACCATCTCTGAACCATTAAACATTTTAGGACATGTTCTGAACCTCATATCTCAACAAATATGACTCTGATTGCAGATATTAGATATTTATTCGACAATGTGGAGTAGAAAAATAACCCAGAATCAGGCAGATCAGGGTTAAAAATAATAAAATATTAGTTTTAAATAATGCTTTGTATGATAAAACAGTGAAATATGCAGTAGTTACCCTCATTGATGCTCATATCTTAGTTCAAATGGAGAAACATACAAAGGTCTGTTTGGAGAAAGTCCTACCATTGTTAGTATAATGAGAACAGTTTGTGTAATATCAATGTAATCTGGCAGCCAAGGAGAGTGGACTGGAATGCACATGCGTGAACAATTACGGCTGTACTAGTCAATGGGGGCAGTGGACACCATTGGGTGAGCATGTGTAATGTGTGGCTGTCACATTCAAAATGACTGAGTGAGTAGAACAACGAATCTGCATCAGATTTTGTGTTAAACTTAAACATTCCTCCATGGAAACTTTTCAGATGATTCAGAAGGCCCCAGCTATGGGCAACTGGTGACTAGCAGCTTCATCACGACAATGCACCCATTCATGCATTACATCTCATGCAGTGTTGTAGTGAAACATCAAATCACCCAGGTGACTGGGGCCCCTACAGCCCAGAATTGGTGGCCTACAACTTCTGGCTTTTCCCAAAACTAAAATTACCTATGAAAGGGAAGAGATTTCAGGCTGTCAATGAGACCCAGGAAAATACAATGAGACAGCTGATGGTGATTGGGAGAAGTGAGCGAGGTCCCAAGGTATCTACTTTGAAGGAGACTGAGGCACCATTGTCCTATGTATAATGTGTTGTATCTTCTATCTTCTTCAATAAATGTCTCTATTTTTCATATATCATGGTTGGATACCTTCTGGACAGACCTTGTATAACATAAATGATATATTTCTATGTTAAGATAAGAATTCCATGCTGGATCAGCTTTTAAAAATTAACTGCATCATGCATAGAAGACATGTGTGATACACTTAAAATTTGTTAAAAGAAGCTCTATTAAAAAGCAATTAAATTTATTCCATTGTTTATTTTTTGTTTTTTAACATTTTTATTGATTATGCTATTACAATTGTTCCATTTTTCCCTCCCCTTTAACCCCATCCACCCTGCAAACCCCTCCATCCAGCATTCCCAACCCCCTTAGTTCATGTCCATGGGTCATACATATGTTCTTTGTCTTCTCCATTTCCCATACTATTCTTAGCCTCTCCCTGTCTATTTTGTATCTACCAATTATGCTTCTTATTCCCTGTACCTTTTTCCCCTATTCCCCACTCCCCCTCCCCACTGGTAACCCTCCATGTGATCTCCTTTTCTGTGATTCTGTTCCTGTTCTAGTGTGTTGATTTGTTTTTCCTTTGGTTTTCTTTTTTAGGTTCCATTGTTGATAGTTGTGAGTTTGTTATCATTTTACGGTTCTAGTTTTGATATTTTTCTCACATAAGTCCCTTTAACATTTCATATAATAAGGGCTTGGTGATGATAAACTTCTTTAACTTTACTTTATCTGGGAATCACTTTATTTGTCCTTCCATTCTAAATGATAGCTTTGCTGAATAGAGTAATTTTGGATATAGGTCTTTACCCTTCATGACTTTGAATACTTCCTTCCAGCTCATTCATGCCTATAAGGTTTCTTTGGAGAAATCAGCTGACAATCTGATGGGCACTCCTTTGTAGGTTACTGTCTCATTTTCTCTTGCTGCTTTTAAGATTCTCTCTTTATCTTTAATCTTGGGTAATGTGATTATGATGTGCCTTGGTGTGTTCCTCCTTGGATCCAATTTCTTTGGGATTCTCTTAGCTTCCTGGATGTGCATATCTATTTCCTGCACCAGATTGGGGAAGTTTTCCTTCATTGCTTTTTCAAATAAGTTTTCAGTTTGTTGCTCTTCCTTTTCTCCTTCTGGCACCCCTATGATTTGGATGTTTGAATGTTTAAAGTTGTCCCGGAGGTTCCTAAGCCTCTCCTCATTTTTTGAATTCTTGTTTCTTCATTCTGTTCCAGCTGAATGTTTATTTCTTCCTCCTGTTCCAAACCATTCATTTGAGTTTCCTTCCCCTCACTGTTGGTTCCCTGTATATTTTTCTTTACTTCACGTTGTGTAGCCATCACTTCTTCCTTTATTTTGTACCCTTACTCAATCATTTCTGTGAGCATCCTGATTACCTGTTTTGAACTCTGCATCTGATAGGTTGACTATCTACTCACTGCTCAGTTCTTTTTCTGGAGTTTTGATCTATTCTTTCATTCGAGCCCTGTTTCTCTGTCTCGGCACACCTGTTACATTGTAAGGAACAGAGCCTTAGGTATTCACTAGGGCTGGGCAACCTATTTTGCTGCATCATGGCTCTCTGTGTAGGGGAAGGATCTGAGAGGGAACAATTCCACTTGCTCAGCTCTTGCTCCATTTTCAGTCAGTTCCCCTGGTACCCAAAAGTGGATTGGGCCGTTCTGGGGCTGATTCCCGGGTAGGTGGGTTCTGTATGTTGTAGGACTCCATGGGTCCCTCCAATGGATTCTCCTATGAGACTGGGAGTTTCTCCCAACATGCAGCCCCCACAGGTTTTTAAGCTTTTGAGGCTTTATTTCCCCAAACTGGAATGCTGGTTTGTGCAGTCTCCATCACTTCCCAGTTGATCCTCCTGGTTTATACAGAAGCGAATGTGGGACCACCCAGTCTGCCAGCCACCACCATGCCACACATCCTCTCCACCCTGACTACCCATCTCTGCCCCTCTTATTAGTCGGGATGAATGTTTCTTCTTTAACTCCTTGGTTGTCAGACTTCCATTCAGTTTGATTTTTCTGGCAGTTCTCGTTGTTTTTGTTTTTAAATTTGTTGTCCTTCTTTTGGTTGTGTGATGAAGCATCTACCTACACCTCCATCTTGGCTGGAAGTCCTCCCCATTGTTTATTTTTTAAACCTGCAAAAAAAAAATCAAAAGAAATCTTGACCTTCAGGATTGTACCTAGTCAATTCAGCTGGAACTCTGATACCTGTCCTCCTCAAGTCTGTTTCCTGCCACCTTCTTACTTGAAGGTTCCTTCCTTTGTTTTTCATCCATGTCTCTAAGTGCCTCCTTTCCTAATACCTATTAGCGAACTCTGGTGCCACTCCCTGCCTCCTGTATTGCCTTAGACTTTTCCTTGTTTCCCTTTGATTTCAGTTTTTCTGTACTTTGCCCCACCCAGTGGCTGGTTTAGAATTAAAAAGTATCACTGGTACATGAGACACTGGAAGTTGTTCCAATAGATATGGAGACAATCAAACTGACACCAGTTCACATTTAAAGTACAACTTCTGGGCCAGGTCAGAGGGGACCTCTTTAAAGATGATGATTGAAATTAAAAGCCAAAATTTTATTCAGGGCCTGGGCTCCATTTCTTGTGTTGATTTTAGGGGAACTTTGTTATGTTCCTCTTCTCCATTCTCTCCTTTAGGATTTTACTTGCACAAATAAATATTTCAAAAATTCAAAGTAAAGCTCTCTAAGCTATTTTCCAATTCCACCATGCCCCTTTCTTTCCAACTCAAGGCTACCACCCATTTTTAAAAAGAATTCTGATATCTTACCATGCTCAGAAGAATAAACAATCTTTTTCTATTTTCAATATTTTTCTTTGATTTTAATCAGTATTTGGTTTTTTTCTTCTCACTTGTTTTCATTTCTCTCTCTGAACATTGGCATATCCAGCTCATCTTCTTTTTTAAAAACTGAAGAGAAAAGGTGGGTGTTTTTTAAAGCAATGTAAATCCAACTTCCTGGTTATTCAGTTGAGATCAATTTCCACCTAGGAGACTGAACATACTATGTCTATGGGGCATGCAACATCTGTCAATAAAAATGAGGTCGGCAATCTGTAAAACGGCAGACAGAGTGGAGTAATGCCACAGACATGACCCTTGGGAAGCCAGCCCTCACATGCTGTCTCTCCAGCCTTCCTTCCAGAGCTGCAGGCTATTTACATGTTCGGCAGACCACAGAAATTATTCCTGTAATCCAAACATAAAATGATTCCCATAATCCATTAAGTAACTAAAACACAATGGCCCCACTCAAAAAAGAACTTCCACAGGAATGACTTTGTGTTTTGTCAATACACACTAAACTGTGTCATTCCCAAGGTGGTAGGTTGGAGCTAAAAGGAACAGGAGAAGGAGACTGACTAGTGTATGGACAAGATTTGGGTGAAGACCTTCTCCACGAGGAGCAGAAAGCCAGAGCAGTGCCATTGGAAGTGTAAAGCTGGGGGTGTCAGGCAGACTTCTTTTCTGGTATATGCCCCTCAGAAACCTCTTGCTTTGTGTTCTTGCACAAGTCACAAAAATAGGGAGCAAAGATCAAGCACTTGGAAACATGTTTATGTACAGAGACCTTACATTCATTTATCTCTTCATTTAGTCAAATATAATTTACTGAATGCCTACCATGTGGTATACACTATTCTAGACACTAGAGATAAAACAATGAATGAAATAGAGATAACCCCTAGTTGAGAGGACAGACAATAGATAAATAAAAAGAAAAAAGAAAAAAAGTGGTAGTGGTCAGGACAGGTGGTTGAGACAGGATTGTAGGAAACCCTCCCTGGGTAGTGACACTTAAGTAATGAATAGAAGATGAAGGGAACAATGCACCTATTTAACAAAGAGTATGTCATAAGTAGGACTAGGGAGGGCATAAAGCAGAAGTGTGCTTGTTGTATAGGATGTGCAAGAAATAAGTGTGGTTGCTCATGGGGAATACTGAGAAAAATAATGGCAAATAATCTAGGGGACAGATGAGGCAGGGCCTTGCGTGCTTTGAAAAAGTTTGGGTTTTATTCTTATTGTATTAGGAAACTGTAAGATGTCAGCATGGAGGTGGTAAGATGATGGTGATGGGGTATCATAGTGATGTATGTATGTAATATTTAATATGTACCAGACATGACTCCATTTCTATAAAAATGGGGCCATACAACAGCCTACCCTCTGTGCTTTTATGATGATTAAATGATATTGCATGCGAAGCACTTGACATAGTGCTCAATAAGAGTTATTACAGTTATTATTATAATCATCAGGGACTGGGCTATTTGGTCTCATCATTTCAGCCTCATTTTGGCCCCTGACTACATTTAAAATACAAATATGTTAATCAGAATTATGCTAACATCAATAAATTTTTGTGGAGAAAGTATTTTTCCAGTGAAGTCCATTAAGCCAATTTAATTTCTTGATCAATGTTCCATATTGCACAATTTAATTATTCGTATTTTTCCCATTTTCATTAGCATTATTTCTTTTCCATTTTAATTTTATAGTAAGATGAAATATCTCTAAAGTTTAAATGATGGAGTCAAATGGCAGTTTCAATTTAATGTGGTCACAATATCCTGCTATTTAAGAATCCCGAGATCTTGAGGCTCAAGAAGGTTAGCTGATTTTCCCAAAGATACAGCTAGTAATCGACAGAGGTGAGATCGGAGCCTAAGTCCATTTAAATCTGATACCAGGGTCTTTCACTCTGGTGTTTTTCTTGGTAGGGAGTGGAAGAGAGAGAGAAGAAAGAAAAGAAAGTAATAATACCAATACCTATTTACCATGGTTAATGTGAGGCTAAACTGGCATGCTATATAAGAAAGCACTTTTTAAAACTGTGAAGTACTGTGTTATTATTAGTAATAGCAATAAAAGTAAGATCCATTTCTAGGTCTAGAAGAGCATAGTGAAGACACCCATTGCTAGCCAAGTGGGGATAGGTGAGTTTCATTTCCTAAAGGTCTTGATTTGTCAAATGCATCACAGACTCACTCCAGCATATCTTGAGAGAATCCACCAAGGAAGATAGATTTAGGAGCCTGTTTGGATTGGCCTGGGATGGGTCTAAGAACAATTGACTACAATGGCAGAGGTGGTCTTCAAGAGGATCCCAGAGATCTCAACTTCAAGTAGTGCTCTGAAATCCATTCAGGGCCCATTGTCTCTTAGAAGGTCTAATTCAAAGAATTCAGCATCAAGACTTCAGGGAGATGATAGTTGTTGGCTTAAGGGCCACTCAATAGTCCTTCCTGTTGTACTTACTATCTTGAGGCACCATGCTAGAGGCCAGTGGTACAAAAAAAGACACTGTCTCAGCTTCAAGAAGCTCACTACTTCCTAGAGGAGATAGGCTTGCCCAAAAACAAGCATGACACAGTAACAAAGCTATGGTGGAGGCATAGGAGAGGAACATCTACCCGACATGAGAAGACTTTCTATGGAAAATAAACCTTGATGATAATTTTTCAGGACAAATAGTAGTAACCAGATAAACAAGGTAGAGAGGGCATTCTAGAGAAATAAAATTGCACATGCAAAGGGATCGTGATGGGGGAAAAACATGCTGCTAAGGGAATGTATGCCATGGCTTTGGTGCAAGGGGAATGTGGCAGGTGAGGCAGGGAATGGCTCAGGTGCAGAGAGAAAAAGGCAGGTAGGGCAGAGACAAGTGCAGAGGGAACGGACAAGTGAATCAGATGGCTTAGATGCAAACAGAGTAGGCAGATGAGGTAAGGAAAAAGGCTGAGGGCAAGTGCTTGCAAGGCAGGGTGGAGCCCAAAGAAAAGCAGACACATGTCTCAGGAAAAGAAACTGACAGCAACCAGGATTGGTTAAAATCCACAGCAGACACTAAAGGTAGAGGCAGCGACCAAGGCCGAAGGTCATTTAGAGCAAGCAGGTATTGCAATTGTTTACTAGACTAACCAGGAAACTAAATCCATCCCAGGACACTGGGAAATGAGCGTAGAGGTGCCAGTTGCTCCTGAAGGCTATTCTCTTGGGCACAGCCTCTGAATGTATGGTCCCACACAGAGTGCAGACTTCTTGAAATACAACTGGCATGTATTTCCCTGATGACTGAGACAGTTCTGATTCCCACTGTTTATATCCCAGCAGCATCTGTGGACTGTTGGAAATAAGATTGTTCCTGATGCATTAAGAGTAACAGTTACCACTTACTGACCCCTTTTATCAATTCTTACTTCAAGTCTGTAAAATAGTCATTATTAGTCCTGTTCTGAGTAAGGAAAGTAAGGCACTTGCTTGAAGTGAATTGAAAGATGTGCTCATGTCCTAAACCTCAGGATCTGTGACCATTACCTTACATGGCAAAAGAGTGAAAGTTATCATATGTGGTTAAAATGAGATTAAGCTAAAGATCTTGAGAGGAGAAACTTATCCTGGATTACCCCAGTAAACCTTCAATGCAACCGCATGTAACCTTACAAGATGCACAGAGGAGAAGACACAGAGAGAAGAGGCAATGTGATCAGAGCCAGAGCTTGGAATGATGCAGCCACAAGCTAAGAAATGCTAGGCAGCTAGAGCCTCTGTATGGAGTGAGGCTCTGCCAACAAGTTGATTTCAGATTTGGTCCCCCAGAACCATGAGAGAATACATTTCTTTTGTTTCAAGCCACTAAGTTTGTAGTAATTTGTCACAGCAGCCCCAGGAAACTGATACATTTCTCAAGGTCACGGTGCTGAAGGTGGAGCCAGCATTTGTACCTAATTCTCTCAAATTCCAAAGCGTTTGCTTTCTCCCACATCATACCATCTTACAAGAGCACTAAACTGGTTCAAAGTTTCTACAGAGAAAAATGGAAAATGATGCATGGAGAAGCAGAATCTCATGGTGAATGACTGGAAGAGCAGATGCCAATCACCCTGGACTTGGCCATCAAGCAGGGGAGCTGCAACTTGGCAGCAAACGAAAATGGAGAACTGAAGTTGGAGACAGGAGGCAGGATCTGCAGGTGCAGGAGCTGGAGGTGAACCCAGACTATGGGGCCACGGTGGGAAAGAGGTCAAGGAAGTAGGCCAAGTGTGCCAGAGCTGGGAGACTATGAAACTGCTGGAAGTCCTTCTTTACACATCTTTGCCTCTAGAGCACAGAATAAACATGCTGGGGACACCAGCAGTGTCAGGAAATAATAAAATAAATTGGAGGTGACAGGAGGATAGAAAAGAATTTGCTATTTGTTGTTTTATTTTACTTCATTTTAAAAAGCACCAAAACAATCACCATGGGAAAAATAAAAACTTTGTTGGATTTTTCTATCAAAGTCTTATTGTATTTATTTTGAAATTCTATGTAACTGGGGGACAGGCCATAATTCTTTCCAGTATTAATCCATTCCCATGTTATTACAACTATGAAAGGAAGAATCAGAAAGTGGTGCCCAACACCCAAGTCCTCAAACCTGGGGAAGCTGAGAGGAAGGGAGGAGGCCCATTTGTTCTGGGTCCTGGGGTCAAGCTCAAGAAGGGTCTGATACAGGGAGATGGGAGAGGAATCTCTGGGAACACTTGCATTGCACATCTAAATATGGTCTGAGCGAGGCTGAGACTGAGCAAGAGAATGGCTTAAATGGGGTACGTGGGGTCACAAGGATACTACAGCGCATATGTAAAGACAAATATATCATTTGCTAGGGCTATCATAATAAAACACCACAGACTGGTGGCTTCACAGAAATTTATTTTCTCACATTTCTGGAGGCTGGAAGCTCAAGATCAAGATGCTAGCAGGGTGGGTTTCCTCTGATGTTTCTCTCCTTGGCTGGTAGGCAGCTGCCCTCTCGCTGCTGTGCCCTCAAACTGGTCATCTGTGCATGAATTTCCCTGGTGTGTCTCAGGCTTCTTATAAGGACACCAGTCGTATTGATATAGGGGCCCATCGAAATGGCCTCATTTTAACTTAATTAAAAGGCCCTGTCTCCAAGTACAGTCAAATTCTGAGGAACTAGGGGTTAGAGCTTCAGTGTATGAATTTGGGGCAGGGGGAGAATTCAGCCCATAATACCAAGAAATAAAGCTCAATGTGGATTGTCGAACTGGGAAGAAGGAATGTGAATGTGTTGACTTAAAGGACACAAGGTAAACCTAAGGCACAGGTATTAATACCCTTGGCCGAAAAGCTCCCAATTCAAAAATAGCTTGGTGATGATGCTGAAAATCACAAGCATTTAATGAGAGGCACTGTGCAAGTTACCTTACGTATATTCACTGCCTAACCCTCTGAGATAGGAAAGACTGTTATTCTTATTTTATAGATGACAAAACTAAAGCACAGAGAGAGGAATTAACTCACCCAAAGTCACCCAGCTTTAGGAGGTGGAGCTGTCAGTTGAGCTCAGAGAGTCCAAACCCAGAGCCCCTACATATGGGGACTATACAACTATGACATAAGACATCTTGTCGGAGAAGTGTCAGTATCAGCCAGACCTGCATTCAAATCCCAACCCTGGCAGTAATTAGCAATTTAATCTTGAACCAACTGTTTAACTTCCATGAGCCTTGGTTTCTTAACCATGTAATGGGAATAATACCTCTCTTTCAGGGATATTCTGAGGAATATACAAAATAATAACAACAAGCAAAGTAATGTAGTCACATTACATGCCAGAAATATTCTAAATACTCTACATGTACTCTTTCAATTAATCTTTACATCAGCCTTATAAAGTACTGTACTATTACAATCTCTACTTTAAAAATCTCCACTTTAAGAGGAAACTGAGGCCCTGGCCAGGTGGCCTGGTTACTTGGAGCATCATCCCATACAGTACACCAAGAGGTTGTGGGTATGATTCCCAATCAGAGCACACATCTAGGTCACGAGTTCCAACCCACTCCCTCCTCACCCGGCTGCGTACAGGAGGCAACCGTTCAACGTGTTTCTCTCACATCGATGTTTTTCTCTCTCTCTCCCTTCCCCCCTCTCTTAAATCAATAAATATATCCTTGGGTTAGAATTAAAAGTAATAATGAAATTAAAAATAAATAAAGATGAGGAAACTGAGATACATAGAGGCTAAGTGATTTGATCAAATTTATATAGCCAGTAAATGTCAGAGCTTAAGTTTAAACTCATGCATTTTAAATCCAGAATCCTTGCTCCAAATCTCCTCATATGAGACCAAAGAGGAGGTCAGTAAATAATAGTTGTTGTTATTATTATTATTATTATTATTATTATTATTATTATTATTAAACCCATGATTTGAGGACACTGAAATACCAACTTGTGCCACATATTCAATTTATGGTCAAGGATAGATTGAACTATAGGGACTAATATTTTAAAATATTTGTCAACATTTTCATGGAAGAGAATCTGAATGCTACCCTGGGGAATATGGAGAAGTAGTACCAAAGATAGCATCACTCAACTGTCTTCTGTTGTCAGGGCAACTCAGCTCTGATTCCACACTTGTATAAATCAGTAAGCAAAGGGAAAGTCCTGTCATCCAATGAGTCCATCCTTCTTGGAGGTTGTATGTCAGCTGTCTGTAGTGCTTGCCCAGGCTCATCTCAGGTGTCATAGTCATCTTCCCTGCAAGCACATACGATGCTACCTCAGAAAGGAGTTCTGTTAAGTACGACTTATCCATCTAGTCACATTTCCAGGAGGGTTTCAGTGCCTTTCTTATAATGCTGCCTGAGCCACTACCCAGCTGGCCTCACCTTAGTACAACCTGAAGTCACTGAAGCTACTATGCCCCTCTCTAGGCCTCCAGGTAGAATCAGAATGCATCTAAAACAATGGAAGACATTGAATACATATACAACACAACCCTGGGGGGGGGTAACTTTCTTAATCTTTACTGAGATCAGATAATTTATTAGTTTTTACAGAAGAACAGAGTCAAATGTTTGGATGGGAAGGAGCTAAATGTAACACTAGAACAATGGAGCTGGAAAGCCCTAAACATTGGCATTTTTTAAACACTAGCTGTGGTCATTTTTGGTCTAGAAATTAAAAGCCATTATGTCACATTTTATGCAGAGGTTTTAAATCTTCACATCTCTCTCCATCCCACTTGCCCAAAGAAAGAAATGCTTGAAGCAATCAGATGACAGAGATTGCTTCTACCTCTTCAAGGCCTGGAAAGTACCAACGTCAGAGCTGTCAGCAAAACCTAATTGGGTCCAGTTTTCATAAAGTGATTTGCTGGCAAGCCCATCATGGTGGGCAATGTATGTGTGACTGGAGTGACTACAAAGTCTGGAATCATGTCTCTCTTTGTTCTGGGTCTTACTCACAAAGGGAATTCAATTTAAAATTGGAATATTTATTAACTGAACATACCATAAATTAAAGATTTCTTTTACTTCCAGGCATTCAGAAATTAATTCTCATGTGCTTAAGTATTTTCATGTTTATGCTACATTATAAAATAAAAGCCTATTTTTACTAACTTAACTCTTTGGCTTATTAGTACCAATTTTCTATTAATGGATTCTAAGTTGTGTAATCCTCGGGAACACGGAATGCATTGAATTTTCTCTATCTTGAGGGACCCACACATAGTGGATGCTCATTAAAAGCCCATTGGATGAGAGGAGGAATGGTTGTGTCTTATGTTTCATGTACTGTACTTCAAAGTGGTCAAACTGTAATCCTTATAAAATACTGTTATTCAAACTTTTCATGAAGTTGTATTTTGCTCTAACCTGCACCTTTTAATATTCTCAAACAGCAAATTTTTATAGAATTTATATGACTGCTTCAAAATTTAGCAATTTACTTTACTTTTATTTCCATGGCCTCTTCCATGGTCTAAACACTTTGATAAAGCCATGAGGATGCCCAAAATGATTCCATTGTTAGCATTACTCAGGTGAAATGGGTATCTTCAGTGTGTTTTTCTCCATGTAATGGCCCCTCCATGGGCCTGCACGCATGGTACCAACCCTCAGTAAAGGGTTAAGGCAACATTTTTTTCTCAGAGCATTTTATTTTCCCCAAGATTTCCATTACTGCTATAAATTTTTCAGTGTGGCTTTTATGTAAATGTAGCAAGGAAGGCAAGACAGAAAAATATATTTGTAAGCTTTAGGGAAAAAATAAGGAATCTGAAATTGTTTATTGAAAATAAATGAATATGGATTATACAATAGAAGCCAAAGAAAAAATGAATATTTTGTGTTAAGTATCACATAACAAATATGTAGAGTAGCAGAAAGAGGTGGAAGGGGACTGTTTCTGGGGCAACAAGGGGAACTCTGTGTCCTCCAGCTCCCAAGCCTCACCTACTCTAAGAAGCCAGGGGTCCCACTGAAATCCAGGTTCTGGGCTGATGGTCAGCAGAGCCCAAATCTGAGTCCTTCTTTGCTCCACAGTGTCGTGTGTCCTGAAGTGGATCATTAAAAAGGTCTCTGCTATCTTCCCTTATCTTCATCTGCCACAGAAAAATTTCCACGACCCACCCCCGCTTCTGATTGGTTACTATTTCCTGTACTCTTAATTAGGTTCCTTGAGCAAGGGAACTAAGTAATATTCATATCTGTGCATCCAGGGACTTCACACATAATAAGCCATTAATACACGATGTTATATGAAGGAATTTATGTGAGGTGCTTTGTCAAGCACACTGTTCTAAAATATGGGATTCATTATTATTAAGGTATAATGAAGCCAACAGATCAGGAGATGAAAAAGATAGCTTGTTGCCTTTACCAGCGAGGCTATGTTGGCTGAGCATTGTATCACAAAGCGGAATGTTGCTGGTTCAATTCCTCGTCATGGCACATGCCTGGATTGTGGGCTGGTCCCAGTCGGAGCATGTGTAAGAGGCAACGAATCAATGTTTCTCTCGCACATGGATGTATCTCTCCTTCTCTTTCTCCCTACCTTCACCCCCTCTCTAAAAATAAATAAATGAAATCTTTTTAAAAATAAAAAATAAAAAGATAGTTTGTTATGCACAGATCCCAAGGGGTTGGGGTGGGGGTATGCCGTGCCCTAGAGGCCACAGCAGAAGGCAGAGGAAGGGAGGGAAAACATGGGGACATGCCTTTAGTGTGCTTTCCACAGGAAACAACTGGACAAGCAGCTTGAAGATTGACTAGTTTAAATAATTGTGTTAGGTTCTGGGGCCTAGGGGCGGTCCCTTCTTGTCTGGTACCTGGCCCTGGAGTAATTAGGACAGAGGATTAGAAGCCCAGAAACTGAAAGCCCAGTAAAGGAGGCAATCAGGTGTGGGCTCTGGACTGGTCGCTTTGCAAATGAAAGGTGTTCAGAATTGGCTCCCCCTGGGAGGAGCAATCCCTCCAACGTCATGGAGGATGTGAGGTATCAAAGCATCAGAAAATAAAAGCCATGGTTAAGATATTAATTCTGCATATATTCTTTCAAGGTAAAGATTAAACATATTGCACTATACATTTGTACAATCATTTCAAAATGATTATGAAACTAAGGAACAGTCACAAAGTGAATGGAAGAATTAGGGTCAGTAACTAGGTTTGTCTGAATCCAAAGAGAGTGTTTTTCTGACTCCGATATGCTGCCTTCAGTGTTTGCTGTTATCAGCCTGGATTGCTACGTCCTCTTCTGGCTCTAGGCACATAACTAAAAAACACGCATGCACACTCACACACCAGTCCAGAATTCCTAGATCAGCCAAAATTATAATAAAATAAACTTTAGATTTGAATGGGGGAATGAAGAATTGCAAGGGAATGAGGTCATTTGGTTTTTAATTCTATTTGTCACCAATAGTTGTAGGACCTTAAAAAATCATTTGATCCAGAGGGGCTGAGCAATCCTTTAAGTGTAGATGGTCAATAAATATTTATCAAATTTATTTCAGTCTCAGTTTCATTCCCTACAACAGAAAGGAGTTAAAACAGGTAAGTTTCAAGGTAATTTACATTATTAGAACTAATGATCCTCTTTTGTGTTACAATGCTGGAAAATCTTAGTATTTAGATTACCTGAAAGAAGGTTTGACTGAAAATTCCATTATCTCTGCTAAATTATTTCCTCCTGTGTGCACACAGATCAGCAAGGTTTGGTCAGCTGGGGGTCAGCAGGCCAGACAGATCATGACTGTGGACATGTCAGAAAACCTGTTAGAAGTGAGCCACGAGGGCAGATGGCATCCTGAGGTGCAGTCTCGCCCTGTGCCCAACACCCTGCTTCTGTAAGAAACGCTATTGCAGAGGCAATTACAGGAAGTCATTTGGCACAAGCAGTCCTGTTGAGTCATCACTCTTATTATACAAGACTGGATTTTTTCCTCCCTTTAATTAAAAAAAGAAACACATGGGCATTCCATAAATAACATCACCGATGATGCAAAAGTAGGAAAGGCACAAAGGAAGGAGAAGCTGGAACAACCTAACCCTAGCACAGCTTGTCCTTAAACTGTCTCCCGCGTCTTCTGCTCAGCACCGCCCAGGATGGCAGTCCCCCTCTGAACATGCCCTGCCCTCGTGGGGGAGTGGGAGTGGGAGGAAATACATTCTCTACTATAAAGGACAAAAGAGACAGGTTTTGTTCACATCACATGTTAACAGAACTAGCAGACTGACAAGGCCATTGATCATTTGAATTGAAACTTGAACTGTCTCTGAGTTAAGTCATTAGGATGGCTATGGGAATGAACAAAGGATAGGAAGTGAGAGGTTGAGTTTGGACATTTTTATTGCTGTTTAGGAGTCAACATATGACATAATCCAGTCCAATCTGTAATTGTCCTAATTTGTCTTCGTTTTTACTGTGTGACCTTGAGCCAACTCTTTCACCATTCTGAGCTTTGTTTTTCCTACTCGTTATATGGACGGCTAATCCTGACTCATTCATTTCATCGTTCATTCACCAGGTACTCTTTTATCATCTGCTGTGTGCAAGGCACAGGGCTAAATGCTTCCTTTGGGGAACTCATGGCCCAGAAAAGATAGGGTCTATTCAGTCAGATTTTGTCTGTTTTCAAATGACATTGTGAGCCATACACCAAAGCTGCTCTCTCCAGAGAAGCAGTCTGATTCCAGTTGCTTGTAGATTTCATGGTCTGTCATTTGTTTGGGAGTTGAGTAACTCTTGGGCTTCTGCAATGTTTTGAAATAGCAACTCATTTGATCATTGAATTTTTTTGAAAGAAATTAAACTTTTCTAATAATAGAATTATGGATAGAATTCCAATACATCAAGCAGTCAAAAGTGAAGCTGCTCTGACTGAGACAGAAGGCCTGGGCTATGCCTCCCTTCACTGGAGCACCTTCCTCTTAGTCCCTGGGAACCGGGGAACACAATTTGAAAACCACTACAATATCACCTTTCAAAGAGATTTGTAAGTTGAACAAAGCCTCCAAAAATAAAGCCTCGACACCTGAAGAAGAATGAGTTAGAGCAGAGTATATTGTTTTCAGTCCATGTTCCTGCCTTTAGTTTCTTTGGTATATTGGTGACAGGTCAGTAGTGTGTAGACTATTGTTCACAGGACCTCCAAGTGAACCATGGACTCAAAAACCAAATGGTAGAGGATCACCAGGGGTTCTGTCCTTGAGCCTTGGTCAGTGTAGTATCCATTCTTCCGGCTCAACACTGGACTCCCACATGATGAGAGCAAAGCATCAAAATGAAATTGCTGCCTTGGTTTTATAGAGAAAATAGCCAGGGAGATATTTACTGGAAATAGCATGGAGGTATGAGAACAAACCATTTCCTACATTCTGAGTTCTTTGTGGGCAGGATTGACGTTAATTCCATTGTTGTATTCCCCATAGCTCCCAGGACAGGTATGTAATGAATGGATACTTAATAAATACTGTTAATGGAATAAATGAATGAATGAGTTAATTAATAATATATGTACTATCTGTTTCAAAAATGTTACAGGAAATCATCAAATGCAGATGGTATCTACCCACCAGTTTGGAATAAAAAGCACTGTAAAATTATAAAATTAGAACTATGACATAATCTTTAAATGCCAACATCTCGCATAGTGTCTAACACACGGTGGGCTGTTTTAGAACAGTTAGGCTGGTGTAGTGTCCTTTAATGAAACTTTCTGAATTCTTTTGGCTATCTAACTTCCAGGCACTTGGGAGGGTTGCACTTCCAGGCTTTGACTGGGGCCATATGACCATAGAGAACCAATGAGTTGTGGGTGGGAGTGATGTGTTTGGCTCTTTGCTACTTGTTTAATGACTACTAAAAACTCTCCAGAACTCTTTTTTCTCTTTCAGGGTGACCAGTAATGATCCAGACCATGTTGTCCATTAGGATTTACCCAGAGAAGGGGTAAAAAAGTAAGAATAATGTGGGAGAAGATGCTTCTGACAACCCCCCAGTAGTCAAACACAGTAAGAAATGAACATTTGTGGTTTAAACCACTGAGGTGTTTTTTTAAACCCACATAATAACCTAGCTCACCTTAGTTGATTACAGCTAGGCTACTAATAAATAGATCCAAACACTTGATGGCTTAATAGAATAGAAGTTGAATTTTTGCTCACTAACTGGCAGATTGGTGAGATGGGAGTATTGGGTACACTGGCCAGCAGTTATTCACAACCCAGGATGATGGCCACTTTGCATTATCACACATATAGTTTCAAGGTCACCAAGGGGCCTTCTCCATTCCTCTCACATCATATTAGTCTAGTCACATGATTACATCTAATTGCATAGAAGGTAGAGAAATACATAACTATGCCTAAGAATAAGAAGTGGACTTTAGTACATGGTGAGCAATCCCTGCCACTCAGGTAGGTACTCAATAAGTATTTGTTGAACAACTGAATAGATAAACAAACATTATTGCAAAAGAACGACTGGATTGATAAAAGGATTTTCTGAGTTTGCACACCAAAGAATCATTTTACCTAAACAAACATGTGTAAAACCACCAATGGCACTATAGGGCCCTTCAAAGCCCCTATTCCCTTACTTAGTGTTTAAGTTCCTACTTTTCTGAACCCAATCTACATTTCCATGAATGCCCTATACCTAGAGTGATATTCAAAACAGGTATTATCTTATAGGGCACAGTCTCTGCCCAGTCAGGAGAAACTTTTCTCAATCAATCAGCACGAATGCCAATTGTAAACAGCTGGTATACCAGTCATTTCAGGTAAACGTGCACTTGGCCTCTGACTCTGGTTCACAGTCACCATACTGTCCAAACCAAATGGCAGGATCAGAACATGGGGTCTAACAAGTGACAAGGTCTAAATATTAAATTCATTCTATTAAAAAAAAGAAATACAATTACATGAAATTGAAACTGTCCAGAAAAATCTAGGATGAATGGTAATGGCAGGAAGTACTTTCTAAGTAGAGACTTTTGTGGTTATTACTCTGATCCTTTCTGCTAAGTTGTGATATTTTTAAGGGTGGGGAAACTCTGTTCTCTCCATCTGGTCATTTTCTGCAAGGACTTAAAAATTATAGGTATCTCGTAAGTATCTATTGGCTAGATAATAAAAAATGGAATCACTGACCAGCGAATAAAACAAATTTAAAATATAGTAGCACAGTATCATCAGGGAAGAATGATTAAATAATTAGGTAAGCTCTACTTTCAGAAGTCAACCTTAGAGATTCATGCACTTAAGGAAAATGCAAACCCTTAAAAACGAGGTTCTAGCTCTTTAAAATAACTACTCTTAAGGAATCTCTCCCTCCACCTACTGGGTCTACTACTAAGGAACGTTCTCCTCACCACCTATATTTACTTTCTACTCTTCACTCTTCCTTTTCCTGGTCTCTCTACTGGCCAATGTATTTCTGACTATCACTGAGAGCTAGATCTACTCTTCATGTAGCTTGGGCCAGCTACTAGATTCTTGTGATGTTTCTGAAAGAATCAACTGAAATTGGTGATGTAGAATTAAGAGATGCAATTATTTCTATTTCAAAAATCCATTGACTAAATTATACACTGATTTTTTTTTCTAAAAACATCATAGAATTAAAGAGATCTTTTTACTTCGTAGCTAAGGAAATGGTACAGAGCTGGGAATAAAAGGACCAAAATAAACGAGTATTCTATGATGAAGTGTTAACAGTAGGATCACCAAGATGTTAGTTTCTTGATCGCTCCTATTTAAAAGTTCAGCTTATGAAGCAGAAGAAGGAATATCTAGTGAAATCTCCAAGTCTGCAGATAACATCGAACTTTTCCTTATGGGAAAAAGAAAACTCCTGTGAGGTGCTACTGCAAAACATCAGGAGAAACCAAATGGAGGTCAAGAGGTGGAGGTACATTTCCACATGGACAAGAATAGGGCAATGACTTTAGAGGAAAAAATCCATCTATACCCAAAGGACGCTGGGCTCTGAGTGATCATTAGAACTTGATAAGGGCATTCAGCAGACACTGTAACCATTTCCTGAAGAGAGCCTTTGGCCTTTAGGGGCAATAAGATATTGTAATAAGACAGAAAACATTGCTGCACCTTTGCACAAACCATAAATCTTCCATTTCTGTAATCCTGGGTTCAGCTCAGGCTGCCTAACCTGTCCTCATTTTGTAAAAGATGAAAAAACACTGCAAACCTCTGGAAAAAAACAAGTAAAATTATCAACAGGATACAATATATGAAAACAAATCAGAAATATTAGAACCATCTGGAAAGAAAAAAGCTGAGAAGAATGTGTTTTGAATCCTTTAAAAACTGCAGAGTGAAACAATTGTCACATAAAGTTTCCATTGACTGTGCATTATATATATGTATATTTGAATATAGCTTCTGAATCTTAAAAAATAAAATTGAAAATAGTAAGAGATATAGCATTTGTCAATATTTGACTCTTCTTGGTTTTTTTCCTAAAGACTTATTGAGCACATACTATGTGCCAAGCACTCAACCAGACCTTTAGAATACCCAGATAAATAGTATGTGCCCTTATGCTTGATGGGAAATTTAACAGGAGAGAGAGAACTACAGAAAGATAGACATGATTACATTATTAAAAGTATGTGGTAATAAGAGAAAAGGGTCACTGGATTTTACAGTTGAGGTGATATTTGATCTTGTCTTTGAAGAATGAGTAAGATGATGTCATCAGGCAAGGTGGAAAAGAACATTTCAGCCATAAAAAAAGAGCATAAGTAAACATACAGGGATATGAAAATAGGCGACCTGTTACAGGAAGCGTGAGGGACTGGTGGTGAACCTGCAAGGTGATCTCCAGCCCAGGTGGGAGAAGCCCTTGAAAGTAATACCAAAGGGTTTTTCAATGACACAGCTATTGGAGTTTGTAAGGGAAATGACACAGACTCACAGTTTAGAAACATAGCTCAGCATTTATTTCAAAGCAGCCTTGAAAAGAAATATATAACTTCAAAAAGTTTTGATGAATTAATAGGTAATAGAAAATTAAGAGAATTCATAGTATGTCACAAATCTTTTGAGGCTGACGCTACCAAAATGCTAGGGCAGAATAGCTAATGTCATGACATCCTTGTCAGGGCCTGAGCAGTACTGAGTGTGCAGTTTTCTCCACCTCAATCACAATAAACAGAGCTGGTTGGGCTGGTACATCCATGGGTGTAGAAGGGTAGTAGAAAGCCTCTTACAAAAGGAAGGATTGCCCTTTTAGGCACTGAACATTTGTGATGCTGAGTGGCCTTTACCCAGCCTGACAATATCACCTGTGCAATTTTACACGGACATGCAGCCCCTGCTCACACCTGTCAAAGTGCAGGGAATACAAGGGCAGCAGAGTAACAGTCCCTGAAAAAGAATCTACTGGATGACAACAAGGCTGGCATGAGGGTACAGAGTAAAACCATCTGGCTACTAGTCCAGGGCCTTTTTTATGAAAATATGGAGCATATTCATGTATTTAGGATAGAATATAGTGGATCTTAGGTGTGTTTTCACTAACATTTGCAGGAATGGGTGCACTTCTACTTGAGTAAAATGGAAGCTAGAGAGAACCAATGGATTTTCATCTGCTGAAGAAGAAAATCGCATTTAACAGATTTTTTATCCTTGGGTTGAGGTTGGAGGAGAGGTAGTAGAAGAAGGAGTTTATGAGGAAAATTTAAAATAGGAGCCGGAGCCAAGGCCAATGCTGTATCATAGAACACACGAGTGAGAGCCAGATGGAACCATTTGGAAACTCTTCCCAAAGATAAAACCCTTGTTTGTCACTAATCTTTCTTGTAAATGTAGTTTTTCTGCTTGTAGCCTACAGAATGTTTTCACATAGTTGATTTCATCCTTGCGAATTTATTTTATTATAATTCCCATCCCACAGACAGATAAACCTGAAACTCCATGAGGCTCAGCCAAGCTTACACAGCTGGTTACCAGAGGAGCTGGAGCTAAGAGCAGGTCTTCCGAGTCCCAACTTTGTCTTCTTTCCTGTGCACTAGCCCCACACACAGTGAGATAGCTCTGACTCCTCATGTTCCTGGGCACTCATCAAGACAGGCCTTGTTGTGTCTCCCTGTTAAGATGTCTCACTAGGAATAAGGGAATAGTAATAGAAGAGCCTTCTGTTTCTTTGGCTGAGAGCTGATAGAGAATCTTTGAAGGTTCTCAGGTGGCAACAACAAAGCCAGAACCATAGCTTCAAAGCACCTTGAACTTCCTGAAGGATAAAAGTATTTTTTTTCTTTGTCTTGAAAATTGTAGGTTTAGACCAACAGTCACCTAAACTTTGATGAAGTGTACTACTTATCTCAGAGCACATTCATTAGTCACCCACCTACTATCCCTGTGAGACAGGGCAAGGACATTTTATCAGTGGAGAAACCACAACAAATTGGTGAAAAAGTTGATCCAGAATCACCTAGATCTATAGCAGAAATAAGAATGTATCACCTAACATCTGATATCACCTAGATCTCTGTCCACAGCTTCTTATCTATGTCTTCTTATGCTATGTGCTCTTCTCAAACACCATGCTTATCATTGATTGTGTGTAGATGGAGGACAATGGCTAAGGGTGTTGGATAATGCCTCTTTACAAGATTAGAGGGTAGGTCTGCAATGATGGCCAATGAATGTAAAAATCAGTTTTTATCAGCAGGTAAGTTTTAACAGGGCTGTGTGATAATACCATTTTAAGTGAAAGCAGTATGAGTTTCCTTTATTTGCTATAATAGACCCAAGGATACCAGCTACCCCACCAAAAGGAATCCTCTACTACAGAGCACTTCCCCACATCGAAAAAAAGGACATTTAGAAGCCACTTTGAATGGGCACTGCTTTTTGTATATATATATTCATACTTAGAGCTTTTGGTGGATTTAAACTGCTTTTTGCACCAGTCGAAGGGATCAATATTTCTTAGGCTCTTTAAGGGACAAATAATATACAAGATGGACATTTTAAGCTCTTTATAAAATATATTCATGAGGTCATCTCGTTTCCCCTGGTACCCAACTTTGCTGGTGACATTTATTAATGCTTTTGCAGCAAACAGGGGGTGGAGTTCTGCAAAGGCTCTCATCTCTGTTCTTCCAGAAAATATTGATTTTTTTTATGATTCAGGGAGAGGGAAAGGGGTAAAAAAAACTGCTCAAAGCAAAAAAAGAAATCTCACAAAAGAATAACTTAGCTTAAAGCTGGCTTGACAAAATGATTTTATCTAAATAGCTTTGTGCCACTTGATAGAGACAATTTTTCCTGATTTTCTCTTTGAACAATTTCATAGTCTTCACGAGAGGTATGCTTTGAGAATATTATGTTTTTAATGGTAATGCAGGACTTTCTACTGAATCTTCCTACAAGTGAAAAAGAACGGCTTTACATTACGGTAAATTTAGAAAGCAATTTAAAATTCTAATTAATTAGGGTTAATTAATTACATGTTTGGGTAAAAAATACTCTTTGAGATGCCAGACTGGGGAAAAAAATAACTACTTTGTGATGGCTGCTGGAGATAAAAGTCTGGAATACATTAGAAAGTTCAGTCTGACTCAGAAAATCCTGGAAGTGATTGGGTATGTGATTAAGTTTGAGATAAATCAGGCACTGGAATTTCTTCCTCCAAAAAAGGAAATAAAAGTTAATTATACTGCCTCTCTTCTGTTAAGCTGATTTTGTGTAAGACTTTAGACAACAGACGACTAAGCATGTTTGGATGAACCAAGCATGATGGTGGTTAGAGGATGGAGTACACAGGTGTCTGTTCACCTATGCACATTACAGACAACTAAATATCAGCACCAGGTGAGGCTGAAGAGATAACAGTGTACAAAAAGGCCCTATTCTCACCTTCACATTGCTTTCAGTCCTAAGATAAACTGTAACAAGTGACTCAGTGGCTCATATGGTCTACAAAGAGGTATTTTTTTAGTTCACCAAGTTGGGGTTTTTTTTTTTGCCATTAACATTTGGAAATGAGTAAATTTTACATGAAATTCCGGAAATTTAGCTTGCCTTGAAAAATTATTATGAACGATGATGGTAGGCAGTATTTCTGAGTGTCCTGGAGCTCGGTGAAGTTCCCATTGGATTGTTTATACAAGCTCCAGTCCCCACTCCAAATTCATATATTACCCACTGCCCCTTCTTGTGGCCTTGAATTTGTTACCATTATATATGCACATATAGAGTGGGAAAATACCTGTGTCCAATACACAAAACGAAGACTGAGTGAGACTTGTATCCTCAGCTACGCTGCTGTCCCTGGTCTGTGCATTCCCAAATTTCACCTGGTCTTTTCTGCGGACATTGTTTCAGGGCTATTGAAGACCTTCTTTCTCCTCAAGCATCCCCTGCACGCCCAAGCCCTCTCAAATCACCATTTATTATTGATCATAATACTCCAACTAAGGGTCTCCTGGGCTGCAAATCTGGAAGCCCCTTCTGGAAGAGAAGACAATGCTCCCCCACCTACATGTGCACACCTGTGTTAAGGAGTGGTGAGGGGTGTGGGAGGAGGAACAGTGCCACATAAGTTCTCAGGGAGTCTGCTGCTCTTTGTCTAGCTGGCTATTCTTATCCATTAGGCTTCAGCTTGAGTGCCAGCTTCTGAGATAATCCATCCACCACCACCATGCTCAAAGAAGCCCCTTTGCAGTTGTTCACTCTCACAAAGCTGTACTGCTTTAATAGTACTTGATATAAGACACAATTGTTTCTTTTATTATTTTTAAAGAATTCTAGTGAAGGAAGAGACCATATTTGCCTTGTTCCTCATTGTACATATCCTCCATGCAAGGTGTAGTGTCTGCTGTATGAAGGACACAGTATTCCTGGCTTAATAAGTACAACCCTAAAATATTGTGAATGTTGAGAGGCTCTTCTGGCAAGTATGGGAGAAAGTCAAAGAATGCTTGTGGTTTAGCTCTCGACTCTCGGGAATGAAATCCAAACTGAACTGTGTTAGCCATTTTATTAATGTGGAAATGGTGCTCTAAACCTAAGTCAGGATCATAGTTGGGACCACTTGGCCATATTCTTGCTCTAACCTACTTGTCACTGAGGATGTACTTTCCTTAGACAGTTAGAAAGGATTAGGGGTCTGTCCAGAAGATGCCAACTGTGGACACACCAACTCACTGGTTTTAAATGATCATTCCCGACCTGCTCCCATTATTTATCCTGTGGTGCCAGCTTTAACTCACTTTGTAAATCATAAGGACTAACCCAAGGATTTGAAGACAATCCCCATGCCCAGCAAGACTTAATAAGAAATTTATCTTCCTTGAACCCAGCTTGTGAAAGACAACTACACAGTACTGTCTTACCACATTCTATGCTCTATATTAGAAAAATGGTGAGGAATTTGGGCTGCTGCTTTATGGTTAATAGATGAAAGAAATAAACCAGTTTCCCATTTTCCATTCCTTAAATGGAAATAATCCTACTTTTCTTTATGCCTATGGGGAGAAATTATCAAATACCCTAATATTTTATCTCCTTTATTGTCAGACATTATCTCTTTCTTCTTTCCCAAACAATTCAAGATACTACATAGGAATCACATTTTTTTCCAATTCCACAAGTATTTCAGGATGTTGTGTTGTTGCTGTTTTTTTCCTGCTGCTAGGCACCAATAAGTATACATATGAAATTCTATGAACTGTTAGTGTCCAAAAGAACAACAATCCCCATGGGTGGGGAAAAACAGAGTGGCTTTTCAGTGTGAGTCTGGAGTGCTACAGGGAGAGAACAAGAAAGGACCTGAAGTATCAGAAAACTTGTTTTTACCCTAAACCTTGAGATTTCCTGAACAAACAAAGAACATGGGGAAGCACAGGTGGGAGGCCAGCCCAGGGCTGTAAGAGAGAAAGGTTTATAATTGCTACTTAGAACTGAGGATTTTTGTGAAAGATCCCTGGTACACAAAAAAGACCCTTAGGTAAGAGTAAGGGATATGGAACCAGTCATTACAGGCTCCAAGCAAAGTAGCCAGCCCACCTCACAGGCCAAAATGGAGCTCCATGTGGGCCCCGTTATCTCCTCCCTGCCTTTAAGGCCCTTTCTCATTGATGCCATTCCATTGTCCCAAAGACAAGCTGAAACAAAATTACCTTTCTTTCTAGAATAGACAAGTTTTAAAAATTAATGGATGATCAGTGTTTCTTATGTTCTTTACCAATTTTCTCTAGAATAATCTGATATTTTTCTTTGTGGGGCATAGTTTGCATAATTCCTCAAAAACAAAAGAATCCTTGCCTTGCCAATTGCAGCCAAAATCCAATACATCTAGATTCTCACTTGTTAGGTTCACACAATAGAAGAAATGATTCTTGAAGGAATTCTTGTCCTGGAGACAAGACAGCAAATGTATGCTACTAGTAGATATGAAGCAATAAGGTCTATACACTGTTGGAAATTCAGGGAACATGACCCTGCTGCCAAAGAGCTTATAATCTAGTTACAATCAAAATTAAATACAATTATAATACAATTGGTAATACCTGGCTTTATCAAAGGGATATTAGACAAGTCACATATATGTAAGTACTATGGTCATAGTAACATAAACATGGGACAGTTCACTCTTGAACAACATGGGTTTCAACTGCACAGATCAGTTTATATGCAGATTTTTTCAATAAATACTGTAAATGCATCTTCTCTCCATTATGATTTTCATTTTTTTAGCTTACTGTATTATAATATAGTATATAATACATATACAAACAAAATTAATGTCAATCAACTGTTTATGTTATCAGTAAAGCATCCTGTCATTAGTAAGCTATTAGTAGTTAAGTTTGGGGCGGGGGTCAAAGTTATGTGTGTATTTTTGACTATGAGGGAGGGAGGTGTCTGTGCTCCTTATCTCCATGTTGTTCCAGGGTCAACTGTACTATGGAATAGTTACATAAACATAAGTACTATGAGCATTTGAAGGAGAGAGCAATTAAGTTTAGAGGGGCAAGAAATGCTACATCAAAAGGAAGAGATATGAGCAGGTCACTGGAGTGGGGAGGATTTAAACAAATTTAAAGTTGAAGAAAGTACAGTCAGAGGATCACATTCCATGGGTGAAGGGACAGAGTGAGGGGTGGGAAATCAAAGGAGAAAAGCTCAAAAAGCTCAAAAGCTCAAAATCAAAAGGAGATATATTACAGAACCAGCCAGTGAGGATCCTACCACTTGCCGCCAAACAGGCAAAACTCTGGAGACAGAGTTTGGTGGAAAGGAAAAGGAATCTTATTTAACAGCCGTTCAATTTGAGATAAAGGCAGGTTTCTGCCTCAAAGAGCATACCTTCTAAAATATCCAAAGAAAAATAACCCTGCCACCCTCTGCCAGGCCACACCAGTCCTAGGCTACACCCAGAATTCCTTTTCTCGTTGAAAAGAACTGTCCTTGGAAAAATGTAGGTGGCTACAGCATGCTCCTGGTCATGGTCTGCTCCAAGTGTACTTTGGAGTCTTTGTACTCTGACCAAAGTCCCTCTCATGGCACACTGCTCCTTCCTTGGCTTCTTCCTGCCAGTCCACCACTTGCTCCCCATCTCTTGCTGGTACAGCTGTGCTTCTGGTCAGGCAGGCCCACACAGTGCTCGCCTCAGTGCTGCCATGGCTTCCTGTGCAGGAGAAGGGCATGGGGCTTCTGCCCAGCCACACAGCTTCCAGAGCTTACCGTTCCAGGCTTCCTCCTCTTCTGCCCTATCGGTCCAGCACCTGCTGAGCTCATGGCCAGGCAGGACCTGGAGTGCTCAAAGAGGGGATCTGGGAACGTTCCAGGTCCACACAGTTCTAAGGGCCACCAGTCCAGGAACTCAAGCTCCGGGAAGCTTACCAGAACACTGAGGGGAGGAAAAAAGCAAAGAGCACAGAGTTTCTGTGCTCTCCGCTTTTTAAAGACAGCTCCTGGAGTCCCCTGCATGGTAAAAGTGGTTAGGAGGATGTGTCCCTTCATCCAATCATCTCTATAGCCTGATGCATGCTCCCTACATACTCCTTTCTGCTGAGTCATGAGGCATTGCCCCAATTGCTTGGGCAATGCAAGCTGTTTTGTGCAGCCACGCTGGGGCTGCTGCTCGTGAGCAGTCCTTGGCACTTTCCAACCTCTCCCCCATTTCCAGGGATGGGGGTGGTCCCTCATCTACATATTCATACCTTTTCTCTAGAGTGTCCCCAGGAGGCCCTAGTTCTACCTACTTATTACCAGCCCCTGAAGTACTCCATTACTTTATTAGTTCCCAATATAAATTATTTATTTGCGAGATTATGATGCTGATCAGCTCTGGAAAGGAATGTCTTCTGTGGGAAATGCTGCTGGAGGGACTGAAGTCTCCAATGGCTGCCAAAACATTGAAGATCAATTTTAATTCTGTGTGTGTGCATGTGCGCACGTGTGTGTGTGTAAAGGTCTTTGAGGATGGGGGTGGTTCAGATGATGGCTGCCCTATCTATGGGTCTTCATCAGATCTACAAATTAGATTTCTGGGGGCAACATCAGGACAGTTGCCTGGGGACACTATTCCTGCTGTTGTTTGCTATAAAGCAATTCATAATAACTTGGCTGGGAGCACAACATTAAAAGGTCACCTCATTTTATCTCCAATATTCTTCTTTTGAAAAAGTCACCTCACAGCCACATTTGGAGAACAATTTGTTAGTGTATTTACCTTCTCGGTGTCATTCAGGCTGAGCTTAGCAGTCAGAAAGATTATCAATTTCCAGACTTGAAAAAGCTTGTAAAAGTTTTGCACAATTACTTTTGTTCCCTTTACCAATAAATGCCTCCATTAACTACTCAAATGCTGGTGTTTTCCTTGATGTTCTATGGGAGTGCCTCCTCTGTTCTCAAAGACTACAAATAATTGCCAATACTGTGCCCCTTTTAAGGAAATGTGAGCTGTAAATATTTACCAAGCAGATAAGTAACTTGATAGAGGGAAAGTATAAATTAAATAAAATGAAGGAGAGACTTAGATTCACTTTAAAAAATATTTTTTATGTATCTGGCATTCATCCTTTGTGTCTTTCAAATTTGACTTCACTTACAAAAGTAAACACAAGTTGCCTTCCACCATGTAAAGGCAGAGATATCAAACAGACTTCACCAACCTAACAGCAAGTTTGCCCTTAATGTCAACATAGGTGCAGTATTTTACCCTATGGGAATAGAGTTCTGGTTCACTTTTTTCAATAATCAGATACCCTTGAGTCTTCAAAGCCTATATATCTACCTATCTATATCTGTTTATAAATAGATATAGATAGGTAGATATATCTATAATATATATACATGGAGAGAGAGAGAGAATTACGTCCTGAATATTCTGAAGATACCTCTCAATTCCACTACACCTCACAAAATGTTGTGGCGTATCTACTGCATACTTAACATTAAAATACCTAATAATGCTTCTGAAGCTGCCATCAGAGAGGCATGACTATCTTTCTGGAGTTTTCCCAAAAATGATGGAAAAGGGTTCAGATTTGGGGTTTCAACCATGTGTATGTTTTGAATTCTACTGTTGTATAGACCATCTCATCCTACAGGTTAATTGGGAAGTCTTTTAAACATTTACAGGTTAATTGTTGGCTTGCCTCTCTAATTTCAGTAGAGACATAAAGTAAAGGTCTAGAAGGAGTCAGCCTATCCTCCTTGGTACTGCTGCTGCCTTGGGCTGAGGGTGCTCAGATCCAGAGAGAATCCCAGCCACCAGCATGACTCCACCTGTGCATTCCTCAGAGGAAATCATGGTGAACTTTTCAGGGCAGGTATGTCTCATTTTTCTCCACATGCATCTTGAAATTAAAAGTTACCATTCCATCCATTAGAACTGACTTCAATAGACAAATTCACAAGGACAATAAGGGGAGAATTTTTCTGGTGCGAATAGGAGTCCTGAGGTAGACCACTGAGGATAGTGCAGTGGCTCAGATATGCCAGCAGAGACCAGGTGCCTTGTGTTTCTTCTTGGCCATTTCAGTGATCAACTGTCACCCTCCTAGTCACAAGCTTCCCAGCTTCATTTCCTAGAGACCAGAAAAGCAAAGAGCAAGCATATGGGAAAATAAGAGCTGGATGAATCTATACCCCTCCCAAGACTTTCCCAGATGTTCTATCCAGTGGCTTCCATTTATATCTCTCTGGCAAGAGCTCTTCCATTCAGCACCCATATGTGCAAGGAGGGACTTGGAAATGACTGGGCTCACTGCCACCCTAAACAAAGTCAGAGCTGAATTATTAAGGAAGAGGAGAGAAGGGGTATTGGGGAGACGATCTGAAACATCAGCCACAAAGAGCAAGGGTCTTTTTCTTTCTTAAGACCCAAACTACAGCATGAAAATTAATATATGTGATCTGCCCAGAAAGTATCCAGCCACGTAATATGAAAAATAGAGACATTTACTGAAGAAGATACAAGATACAAGAAACATTGTACATAGAACAATGATGCCTCAGTCCCCTTTGAAGTGGCACCTTGGGACCTTATCTCTGGTTATGACCTTGAGGAAATCTGGTTTACTGGCAGCAGTTTGAATCAAGCCATTAGCAACTGCAGCATGATATTCCTTCTGTTCTGGTAGCAGAAGCCACGGAACAAATTTTGCCATGACATTTTTCATGCCAAGATCTTACATCAAAACCTTGGATACAGTAGTTTTTTTAATCACCAGATCACCTTCTAGTTCTTGCACTGTCAGTCACCAATCTTTGTTGATAGCAGCCTGTACATGTTCAACATTCTCAGGTGTCCTGCTTGTTGCAGGCCTTCCAGAATGTGGATCATTTTTAACAGATTCTCAATCATCTTTGAAGTATTTGTACCACAGTTTTATTTGCCCTGCACTCATTGCATCATCCCTGAAAGCCTTCTGTATCATCCAAATAGTTTCTGTGGAGGAATATTCAAGCTTAATACATAATTTGATGCAGATTCTTTGCTCTACTCGCTCAGTCATTTTGAATGTGACGGCCACACAGTACACATGCTCACTCAATGGCGTCTACTGCCCCACTGATTAGTCCAGTGAAGTCATTACTGTTCACACATACACAGTCCAGTCCACTCTCCTTGGCTGCCAGGTTACATCAATGTCATACAAACCATTCTCATTATGTTAACAATGGCTGGACTTCTTCCAGATAGACTTTACATGTTACATAGGCTTCAAGTGAGAAATAATCACATTTCTTACAAGGACAATTAGAAGTTTCCATTCCCTTATTTTTGCTCTGCTGGCCTTGCAGATTTCTTACAGTTGGTATTTACTGTGGCCAAATCTAATTCACTCATTTATGAATCTATCTCAGGCACCAGCAGAAGTCATAAACTATTCATCTCTGGAATGTTTATATTTGAGAAGGTCACAGTATTGAGTGTGTCTATATCCCAAGGCCCCCTCTTTCTGTTTGAGCCTCTTGTGGCCTGGGCCTGCTATTTTTCTTTAAACAGTGAAATGAGATGTACACAGCTCAAAATACAATCGTGTTTTTCCACAGGCTCCAGAGAACTCCCAGTAAATAGGTGTGGACCTTCTCTGACTCTTGGTTTTTCCTCTCCTTTCTCGCTCTCCCTACTGCATTTGGCCATAAACAAATGTCTGATGATTAGAACAGCTTTACTTTTCTGTGTGATTATTTCCCACTATGGATATCGCTGGAATCTTAACCTCAAAATGCAGAGGAGAGAAGATTTCATCTCCTCAATTTTTTATTCTGAAACTACAAATAAAATGCGAGATTAAAGGAGACCATGTCGGCTCCTTGAGGAGGAGTAGGCCTGGAATCCCCTCTTTAACCTTAACCCTTTTGCCCCTCTGCTCTTTGAAATGATTTTGCAGCTGAGATAAGTATGGGGTCCAGAGCAGAGAGGCAGCCGAGTTTCTACACTAATGCTGATACAGATGAGCTTGAGGCTTGGGACTGCCTACAAAGAGAGCTAAGTAATATGTTTTTCTATAGCATTTTAAAACATTGTATTATCACATTAAATCAGAACAATAACCTTGATAAACATAACTGAACATATTTTTACCTGAAGATACTGAAGTTCATCAGTTAAATAATCAAACAAGTACCCAAAGCAAAGGTCACCTCTGATACTTACTACACAATTTCTAGTTTCCTAAAGCAGAATCTGGTTCTTCCCACTTTTCACCACATGCCCACCATCCCTTCAAGCATTACCTTCCCCCAGTAGGTTTGGTTTTGTGTGTCCCTCCTGGGTCCCACAGCTGCCCACTGCTCTGTTGCTGCCTGACTCTTGGTCATCCCTGCCCTCTCTCCCTGAGGCCTCTACTTGCTTGTCAGCTGCCAAAATCCTGAGATGCAATTCTCTCTTTCTATGATGCTGCTCTCACTTGCAGGCCTCCAGGTCTCCAGGGAGGTGACCTGGGAAGGCGCTCCCCTCTCCACTGCACAGAGGACCACGTAATGGCTTTCATTCCAACCAACACCATTAACTATTGTTATTAGCTATTCTCTGCTGTGAAACATGGTCCTTATTGAAGGCCAAGGAGGATAATGTCAGGGAAATATCAGACATTCTGCCTAGTAAAGCTCTAGAATCACCTGTACTACAAGAGGGACTGCTGCTCCCCTCTTTGTTTCCAATTCTCATTCCATCTAGTTCATTCTCCCTTCTATCCACAAGGAAAGGACTCACCAGAACTCTACTCCAGAGGCAATCTACCCCCATCCCAGTATCTCCTATCAGAATACGGAAGAACCACCTCCATAGCCCCAAGGAGATTGCACTTTACTGTGTAGTTTTATACAGTTGACTTAACTTCTCAAAACTGTGCCATTTATGACAAAAAATACCATTAAAGTGTGTTCCTAAACAAAGGAATAAATTTTCCCCTGAGGTAAATTCTGTGACTCCCCTGAAATAAAAAAGAAAAAGTACATCTATATTTAGTTCCTTATTTAATAGTAAGTTCTCCTTCACTGAGTCTGCCTGGGAGCAGTGAGTGTATATTCAGAAGCCCAGACTCCAATTCAAGTGCTGTCACGAGCTGTTTGATTTGGGACAAAGTCTCCTATTTCTCTGGCTCTTAGTTTCGGTGAATAGAAAGAGGGGGAAAGACAAAATGATCTCTCTAAGACTTCTAGCATTAAAATTCAAAAATTTCATTCTAAACTTGGTCATAATTGAGAAGTTTGGTGTTTTTTTAAAATCCAGATTCCTGTGTCTCATAGAATATTCCTGGCTTGGGAATAAGGCTAAATTTGCCGATGATTCCCCTCAGGCAGAAGGGTAGAATTAGAGGGTTCGAACTCAATTGAACACAAAGCTATTTCAGCAGCTGTGGGTTCCAGCTGAGAAGCCCAGGAAGTAGGCTTCTGAGAGCTGCCACTGACCGCACAGAGAGTTGCCTTTGCTCCCTGGGGTGATGTTGGAAAGCTGATGCCTCGCAGGCAGCACAAGGAATTTTATTATTATTGGTTTTTCAATTTGTTCACATTTTGCTGTCATTTGCCTTAGTGGCTGTGGATCTCTACATTAAGATTTCGATTCCATTCCCTCCGGGCTCCCATGTTTTATGGAGATTGCTAGTATTTGCTGTCTTTATTGAAGTTGGTGTACAGCCCCTGGCTGCTGTGTTGAGCATAATCAAATGTCATTTATGAAGTCCTCCTGTCACTGGAGGACTGCAGGAGAGCTGTGTGGCCTGTGCCTGAGCCACTCAAGGAGACAGGCAGCCTCAGAAGCATACTTTCAGGTATTAATAAATTACGTGATGGAGGCTTGATTATTTCTGACCCTGGCTTGCTGGTTGTGAGTTATAGGTCACTTAAGTCCACTCCAATGAGTTTCTTCTACATGGAAGTGTCAGGTGCTGCCTGACAACTGAGCCCTCACCCTCTCCCTAAGTCTCTCGCCTGGAATGAGCAGAACATGGGAGACAACAAAGGTAACAGAAAGAGCCATGGAGTCAGGTTCTCAACAGGGTTCTCATCCTGGCTCAGCCACTCTTTCACTGCATGGCCTTAGCAGCATCATTTCTAGGGCTCAGCTTACTCATCTAGAGAGTCGGGGTTTGATTAAATAACCACTAAGGATCCTTTTGCTCTATATTGTTTTTTATGACTTTGGTGTAGCATTTTGCACTGGCTTGCTTTTGTATGCTTGATTATTGACTTATGTCCCTTCCCTACTTTCTGAATCTCACTTTCCGATAATCTTATAATGAAATCTGTAATTCCAATATTTAATCTTGAAATGATTGCTACCCACTTAATAGCTTTTCTTTCCAGCTCTTTTTCATCTGGCTTCTGACACTACCATCCCCCCTGAATGTTTTTACTAAGATCAATAGTGGTTTCCATATGGCAAATCCAATGGATGCATTTTAATTCCTTTCCTTACCTGATATCTCAACAGAATATAAAGCCTTTGTCCACTCATTCTTTTTTATGTATTCGTTTTCATAATGCCAGATGCTCCTGGTTTTCCTCTCACCTCACTGGCTATCCTTCCTCCTCTATGCAACTTCTAAATGACAAGTATACGCCACCAACTTCCAGATTTCTATCTGCAGTTCATACTTCTCTTCTAAGTTCCAGATCCATATATATTGAGTTGGCCAAAAAGGCTGTTCAGTTTTTTCGGCAAAATAAAAGTCATATTTTTCATTTTCACCAATAACTTTATTGATTTGCGTATTTTGAGTATGCTGGCTATCTCCCACATTGTATAACATTGATTGCTCTCAATTAATGTCTCAATTTGATCACTATCAACATCAACTTGTCTACCCGACTGCAGAGCTTCATCCAGCAAGAAATCACCAGCACGAAACTTCGCAAACCACTTTTGACACATTCAATCTGTCATAGCTCCTTCTCCACACACTGTACAAATCTCTTTTTGGTTGCATTTCAGTTGCATTTTTACCTTTCTTCAAATAATGAAGCATAATATGTTGAAAATGTTGTGTATTTTCTTCCATCTTCAATATTAAAATGACCACACAAAAATCCACCAATTTAGATGTTTTTTTAAAAGCACACTGATATGACATCTGTCACAATATAATCTAACAAAATTGTTTCCAATGAAGTTAAAGACAACTAAGCACTACTAGAGCCCTCTTAGGGTAGAAACTGAATGAACTTTTTGGCCTACTCAACACAACTGTTTATTTAGCATCTTTGTTAGATATCCCACAGACTCCTCATATGCGGTGTGTCTTAAACTAAACGCCTTATCTTCCTCCCACCTAAAATAGGCCCCTGATCAGAGTTCCCCTTATTATAATGGATTCTCTGTTTACATTCTGCCCATGCCCAAAACCTAGGAGTTACCCTTAACACTTTCCTTTCCTCATCTAATTTAATTCCAAGTCCTTTTGTTTACATATCCAAAATATATCACAAACAAACCCTCTACTTGTATCTCAATTACCATACCTAGTTGAAAGCACATTTCTTGTGGATTACCACAAAGTTGTCTCATCTACGCAAGAGCTCCAAACTGGGGAGTTGCTTGAGTGTTCCTGATATTCTGAAAAAACCACCTAGAGGACTGACAGATGTGGACATGCTGTTTATTACTCACATTACAGGGGAGAGCACTGACAGTGGCATGTCCGTGGGAGAGAGACCCCACCTCCTCTAGTCTGAAGCTCACTATAAAGGGTCCCAGACAAAGGAGGCACGTGTCCTACATGTGACTCTAAACTACATTGCCTCAGTGTATATGTGCAAAAAGAAAAGGTCAAGAGGCAGTCACAGTACAAGAAGCCACTCCCAAAAGGAGATAAGGAGGGAATTTGAATCCATTCCCAAAATAATACACATTTCTTCTGGCCAGGAGCCAGCACTTGTCACAGTAGTAGGGCCTGAGGGGCCATGTCAGCATCGACCCCACAATTCTCTTTGTAGCAATAAATGTAACCATTTCTAAGCACAAATCTGATCCCTCCACTCCCCTCTTTAAAGTCCTCTAATAGGATTCCATTGTCCTAAGGATTAAAGTCCAAAACTTTCTACATTCTTCTAAGGCACTGCATGGCTACTCTCCTCAGAGAACACTGGCTCTGGTCTTCTGTTAATTCTTCACATTTGATGTGCTATTTATAGCCTCACAGACTTTGAGGATGGTCTTCCCTTTTCCTGGAATGCTCTCCTCACAAATTTCAAGCTGGCCACCTCTACCTCCTAATAACTTTTCCTTAAAAACACTCCACTCTAAATCAGATATATCTTTTACTCTCTTTTATAGCATCTTATAATGTCCCTTCATATGATTATCACTATTTTTAATTATTTTCTGTGATTATTTATTTAATATTTGTCTTCTTTACTGGACTGTAAGCTCCATGAAGGCAATGACTAATGTATGTTTTTTACTTTTCCTCTAATACCTTTTTCAGAAGTTATTATATAATGAAGACTCAACAAATATTTGTTAAGTGAAGTAACAAAAGCTAATTTCTGTGCATTGTCTCACTAGCTGCCTACCTGCTGAGGCTCTCAAAACTTCACGCCCTAGTATTTGACATGTAGCTCACCTAACCTCTTTGTTGCAGGATGTAAAATTGGAAGTTTCACCTGAATTACAATTATATTGGACACCAGGTTCAGATATACAATCAAGATGCAAGATTTTAGAGGCAATGCTAGAAATCAGTATCATGATTCTTAGACCTCCTCGCCCACATTAAAGATCTATAAGGGTTAAGGGGATGGAAAAGGAGAGATCTGTGGTGAGTATCTCCGTGAGGATAGTGGTGCTATGAATGTCCCCCCTTGACCTTCACCTAACTTCAGAGAACACTCAGTGGGCCCGATATGCATCCCAGTGCCTGGATGCAGGGGTAAGGGTGTCACAGTGAACTGATATCTTAACCCCATTCTGGAAATCAAGAGAACGAAAGATAAACGTTGGTGATAAAACAGCAGAGGGTTTTTGTGATTGTTGACTGTTCACCCAACCAGCAAGAAATAAACTTTGATAGATCAAAGAATAGCAAAGAGAGTCAGAATTGGAGTTTTTTAAATGTTTCTTAAAGTAGCCCACCTGAATGGGTGCTGAGAACTCAACAGCAATAATCTGGAGGTAGATCATGGACCTTTAAAGATCAGGAGGAATAAGATGGAGTTAGAGGAGCATACACACAGACTAAAGAACTGGAGGAGAGACACTGCCAGTGGTAGGAAGTCTCTGAAGAACTGAGAAAAGAGCCTCAAGAAAGAAACAGATAAAAAAATCTATCTCTCAGGCCCAGCACTGACTGTAGGTAACAACTTTTCTGCTCCCCTTATCCTCATACCCCTAACAGCACCGCCGAATATTCCATTTTACCCCAGGAGGCTCAGATCAAAAAGAAGAGAAAACAACCACACCATTTTACCCAATGCAGGAGACTCATGTGCAGCATGCCCTGGGCAGGGAGAAGATGAAGGAACAAAATGTGACCTTTCAATGAAGTGGGAAGCCATGGTTATTAAAAGGAATAGACATATCTAATCATGAAATTAAATCTGTGTTTGCATTTTTAAGTTAACATCGGACTTTGTCTTTCTTAGAAGTGGCCAGAAAAATTGTGAGGTTTACTCTAGTTTGCATCCATGGGAAAGGAAGAACTTCTGCCACTGAGCAAGTATAAAGAAATAGTGGAAAATAAATATAAAAGTGCTTTCTGATAAAAATCCTATGGGCCCTTCTTATTCACTGTAACAGCTTAATCTATAATGCCATGAGAAAATAACCCTTTTGAGGAATCGTGAAAGAGGTATTTTATGCTTATAGACAAGCTTACAATATTTGAAGTATATTAGACTAACTGCAGTAGCAAATAATCCTTCAAAAATGTATAGCACAAACACAATACAGCTTATTTGTTGCTGGCTGGGTGAACCGTTGGCAATTATTTAAGGACTCAGACAAACAGAGGCTCTGCCATTTTAAAGATTTGGGTGTTAGTCTTTACAGGTATTCTTATTCCTCCCACCTCATGGGAAGTTGTCGTGGCCAAGCTTGGGTGTGACACACATCATTTCCATATCACACTCTACTGGCTAGACTTCTGTCACCCAGATGTACTTGCCTGCAGGAGAGGCTAGCATCACATTCTGTCTGTCCAGGAAGAAGAGGAAAGCATGGACTTCAGGGAGAAGCTAGCAGCTCTGAGGCATGACACATTATAAAACTGTAATTATATATTACACTGATAGCACACAGGCTTCATCAGCCTATGGATATAAATGAGATGACATTAATATTTATGCCCAAATTTGCAAAAACTTTTATCAACTGATTGACTACAGATTCTCAATGGCCCCTGTAAAAGCTTATGCAGATTGTTTGTGGGAGCTTCAGCAAGATATATAATGAGCTCAAAAATAATTCCATTGATGGTACCCTACTCTGAATTTCACATAGCAACAATAAAATCACAGCAATCCAATAGTAACAAACATTTTCTGAGAACTTTCTACACACTAGTCACTCCTTTAAGCACTTTACATGTATTTGCTCACTTACTTTTCAAGTATTACACACATTTACCGGATGAGAAAATCAAGGCACAGAGAGGTCAAGTAACTTGCAATGTTGCAGAGCTAGCGAGTGGCAGGACAGAATACCAGTCCACTCAGTCTGGCTCCAGAGCCTTCCTACTGAACCTCTATACTCTACCCTGCCATGCCTCTGTTGCCTGTCTGTGATAAGGGTGCTGTCTTAGTTTGCTTGGGCTGCATAACAAAATAACTTAGACTGGTGGCTTAAACAAGAGACATTTGTTTTCTCCAAGTTCTGGAGGCTGGAAGGTCCAAGATCAAGGTCTGACAGGGTTCCATTCCTGGTGAGAGTTCTCTTCCTGGCTTGTGTGTGGCCACCTTCTCACTGTCTTCACAGAACAGAGAGAAAGAGCACGCTCTCTGGTTTTCTCTTCCTCCTGCATGAGGACACCAGTTCTATCAGACCAGGGCTTCACCCTTATGACCTCAGTTAGCCTTAATCATTTCGTTTAAGACCTCATCTCCAGTACAGTCACAGGGATGTTAAAGCTGCAACTTGTGAACTTAGGGGTCACATCCACTCTATAGGAGGTGCTCTTTCCTGGTACTTCCCAAGCCTTAAATTCTAGAGGTGCCTGAACTCCAGAAATAAAGAGAGGCCCTCTCCTAAATTCTATCTGGTCCTTTAGCACCTGGGTTCTGTGCAACAAAACTCATGCCTAGAAGTTCACAAAGCTTCCTCAGAAAATTAGTCCAGTAGCTCTCTGTCCAGAATATCGATTTCAGCTCATCATCTCAGTCTAAAAATGTAAGCTTGCACACACCTTTTGTTCTCACTCACTCCTGTCTTTTCCCAGAGGCAAAATTCCTTTGTTTTATCCCACAAATAGAGTCTCCACCCACAGTCTATGAATGCTAGCTCATGCAAACAGGCTGGAAGAGAAATTGCCAGACTATCATAGTCAGTTTCAGTGTGGCTAGGGTGGCACAAGAGGTTCTGGGTTATATCCCCCTCCTGTGATGTATTGCCAAGTTGACCTATAGAAGTAGGTAGAGCTGGGTACACAGCTTGTCAGTCATCCCTGTGCTGCAAATAAGCTAAAAGCAGGGTTTATTCCTCTGAGAGGAAATAGGGATTTCCTAACAGGGTAACCCCAAACAGAAAGAGACAGGCTATCTCAGACCATCAAATGAAGCTGTCATGATGCAGACAGGCTTCAGGGAAAATAATATGTGTTATCTAGGCCACTTGGCCATTATGCATGACAGCCGCATGTCCTGAATTTTCTAGTTCAATCCAATTTCAAATATCATATCGCCTTGTCAGACTGTGTATTCCAATTTTGCATTTAGAAAATGTAGCCACCAAATCTTTAAGACAATAGATCAGTATATTAGCTTAGAAGATCGAACCAGCCTTACTAATACTGATGAATATGCTTTGGAAAATTAAACCTTTCCCAGAGACAAAGTTAAAGCTTATAAACTAAAGCCACAGAGACCTCTAGAAAGAAAAATGTAGTGACTCTTAAATCAGTGTAAAAGGTTTGTCTACCATGAGAGTTATTTATAAAATTAGATAGGATGGGACTTGTCCTATCTAATTTTATAAATAACTCTCATGGTAGACAGAGATGGTCGACATGGATGGTTGAGGGAGAGGGGATGCTCTGAGGAAGAGCAGTTTCAGAGTAGATGCATGTGGTCAATCTCTAAACTTCTAACCTTACCCTGCAAAGCCAAACAGGATGGTCTGAGGGGCTAGGCAGGGCAGCTGGCCCTAGACATAAGTTTGGAGAGAGAAACTGAGGACTCCATTATAACCCAAAGTTGTAGTAACTGAAATCTACCACAGACCAGAAATCTGAACATCACAATTTAATATTCATCCCAGAGAGGTGAGAATGGAAATAAAGAAATTGGTCTTTATACACTCTGAAAAATGAGCCATCATTCTGTGGATAAACAGCATATAAAATTATGCTCAGATATCCAGTTCTGCAAAATACCTCCATATTTTTTTTGTGGCATCTGGTTTTGTTTTATTTTTCTAATTGCTATCCCTTTTTAAAACTCAAAAAGAGGAGATTGTATTTTTCCTTACCTTGGCCAGAATCAAGAGAGGGTGTCTATTAAAAAGTCTGTGGTGTGGCAGTGAGTTTGACAAGCACAGAGGGTTAGGGAATGTGACAGAGCTTAGATAGATCAAGTAAGTGTGCATGTGTGTTCATGTGTCTTACATGTGTATCATGGAGAGGAATATCAGAGTACATACGGAAAAGAGTCAAGGACACTGGGGGTATTGATCCTTTATAGGTCCAGTCTGAGGTAGACCTGATATGTGAACTCCAACCCCTGAACTACTACAAACTCTGAACAATGAATCTCAAAACCCTCTCAAATCATAGTGAAGGTGAGCAATTTACTGAAATCAGCAGTTCTTCAGCACATCTATTCCCCCTTGCCTTTAGGTCAGTGTAAAACTAAACTATTTTGAGGATATGGCCATGTTCTATTTGTTAAAATTTCTATAAAATGAAAAAGCACCAGGGATGTCAATATCTTGATTTCAAAGCAGGAAAGTGCTTGGGGCTATCTACGACCAGCACTTTCTGCTTTAGGCAAAACCCATTCAAAGGGCCTCTGAGAGGCTGTAGGGAACCTTTGTGCAAATTAGATAAAAGTACCTCTTCCTCTCAATGGCTTGGGAGGGGACAGCAGGCTGAATCACAGAGCCACCTGTTCCAGTGCCTTGTACAGCCATGTGCTGAAGCTCTGCCCATAGCCCTCCCATACTGGTCTCGTGGTGGTGGGGTGGTCGATGGTCACAATCCATGCCTTGGGCATTTGTGAGAACATTCCCCAAATCCAAATAACTTAAAGACAGAATCAGAAAACAACCTCCTTAGAGGTATATGCTCTGTAGACAGAGAACCTGCAGGCTGGACTGTCTTCTCTAAGGGTCTAATGGTTTTCTAAGATCCAGAGTCTTGCTGGGTTTTGATGCTTTTAGACTTACCACAGGCATGCCATTGAACGTGGCTGCATGTCCTCATAGGGGACCTCAAAGATGCATAGGGCAAATGTGTGCCCTCTAGAATCAGAACAGTTTTGTCTGCGTGATAAGACAATTAGAAAGGAAAGCTATTTAAGCTCCAGATGAGTGACACTGAACTCCATTGCCAAAGTTCAGAGAAGAAAAAGGGAAAACATTATGGGCCAGAGGACTCAGAGAAGCCACTGTGGAGAGTCCAATACGCAAAATGGAGAAAGGGGAGGGGGGAGTGATGTGTTTGAGACAATGGAGGAAAAACACGGATAGCAGAAGGCAAAGAGGATGACATGAACAAAGCTTAAGGATCTAAAGTGAAGGCCTGGGACTCTATCTGTGTTTTTAGAGAAAAAAGTGATGAATATTGTATATGCATATCTGAGAAGTTCATATTCAAAAGATGCAACTTATTTAGAAAGTCAGCTTGACGAACTGAAGAGATCAGAGGCCTACTAATAGGACAAACACAAGGTCAATGTCTGGCTTCACTTCAAATTAAATACATCAGTATGAGCCTTTTACTTAATCTTTTTAAAACCAATTTCTTTATTTGTAAAAATGGAAATAAAGATGCCAGCCCTGCAAGATAATTGCAAGGATTAAATGCAATAAATGACATATGTATCTGTCACACAGTAGGTATTCAATGGCTAGAAGCTCTTGGGATTATGACAGCTTCGAAATCCTTTAGACATGAGAGACAGAAGGTCAAATAATTCATTTTATCTTGACTTATAAGACCGTTGCAAAAATTGCTAGTATGTATATGTATCAACAATAACTAGTTATAAATTTCAATGGTAAGAGGATTCCTTGCCAGGGTTATTGGTTATAAACAACCAAAACTAATTCTGGTTATCTTAGGCAGAAACAGAGTTTAATGGGAAGGTATCAGGTAGCTCAATGAATTGATTAGAAGGACAAGTTCAAGCAAAAACCAAGACAGGCATTGCAAGGTCAAGATCATAGCAAACAATTTGCCTGGCAGGCTGCCACTAATGTCACTACCACTGGACACTTGCTGCCATGCCACTGGACTGCTCTGTCCCCACTGAACTAAACTCTGGCCTCCAAGTAGTTGCTACACCAAAAATGTCCCTAACTGACCCTTGTATTGTTCTTTTAAGGTTTAAAGTCCCTGCTAGTAGCACTTCATTCAAGCTCAAGTTGTATGTCCATTCTCTCGCTGCCAGAGGTGGGGAGATAAAATGCCTCCTCTTTTTTTTCTTCTATAGTAAGAGGTAGATAGGATTCTTCCAAAATAGAAAAGAGTATGGATGGCAAAAGAGCAAATATCCAATATGCAACAGCAATAAAAATTCATTAAATGCATGTGAGCAAATCTAACAAGAAATGTGCAAGACCTATATAAGAAAACTATAAAATTTTCCTGAAGGAAGTAAAAGAAATCTAAAATAAATAGTGAGAAATACTGTTTCTAAATGAATAGTATCACTATTGTACATATCAATTTTCTCCAAATCTACAAACTCACTGAAATTGTAATCAAATTGAGAGTTTTTGTCTGTTTCCTTGTTTTGGAGTTTTACAAAGTGATTCTAAAGATTACATATAAAATAATACATGCAAAAGAGCAAAAACAATTTTTTTAAAAATGAGGGGATATTTGCCATACCAGGAATCAAAATATACTATAAATCCATAATTCTATACAGTATGACATTCACCCAGGAGTGGATACATGGCTCAATGGAGCAGAAGGGAACTCAGAATCACTGCACAGGCATTCAGTATATTACAGAAGGTATTCCAAATCAATAGAAAATCGGGGATTAGGAAAAAATAAATAAATATGTGAGGTGATAGATGTGTTAATTAACTAGATAGTGGAAATCCTTTATGTAGGTATATATATTATCAAGATGTACACTTTAAATCTCCTACAGTTTTATTTGTAAATTATTATACCTCAATGAAGCTGAAAAATTAACTAAATTTAATTTTTTTAGAAATCTTGTTCTTTCTGTAAAGGATCAGAGTGCAAATATTACAGGCTTAGTGGGACATAAGTTCTCAGTTGCAGCTACTCAGCTCTGCCTGACAAGTAGCCATAGACAAAATTAAACAAATGAGTGTAGTTGTGTCCCAATAAAACTTTATTTACAAAAACAAGTACTAAGCAGAATTCAACCTTTTGTATAAACTATGTAATAATAGTGTTGAATCAGTGGCTATTCATTGGAAAACATAAATCTAGACTCTCAGGCACAAAAATAAAACCCATTTAAATCAAAGATTTAATGTTAAAAATATAAACATTAAAAGTATAATATAAAAGTATAAGATGAAACATGAAAAAGTTCTTAGATGTTATTACATAAAACCTTAAAACTTCAAAACACAAAAGGCCATAAATAGCAATAAAATATGAGAAAAGACTAGGAGAACATATTTGCAATGATCATATAAAACAAAGGATTAATATTCAAAATATATAAATCATGCTATACATTAATAAGAAAAACTAAATAGGCTGATAAAAATGTAAAGAATATGAAAAGAAAATTCTCAGAAGAAATTCAACCACCAATAAAGATATGAAAGTTGTTCAACGTTACCAATAAGGGACAGGTCCCCCCAAAAAGATAATTTTTTCCTTTCAGATTAGCAAATATAAAACATATTAGTGTAAGCAAGAAAACACAAAAATGGGCTGTCAGTGAGAGAATGGATTGATAAACTAATTTCTAAAAGATAGTAGGCATGCAATAAAAATGTTAAATGCACACCTTTAACATGGTAGCACCACCTGTTCTGTCAGGACCTGTCCTAAAGAAATACTTGTGCATGTGAGCAAAAGCTTCTTTCTGTACAAATTTGTCAGCTGAAGTTTGCTTATATCAGTGAAAAATGGGAAACTAATTGCTGATAAAAAGTGGAATGACTAAGAATAAAGTAGACCTGTATATGCTGATATGAGATATCAATTTAAAAGAAAGTAACAAGATGGAAAACAACACAAATAAATATATATAATATAGCACGAAACATATATCTTTTTAAAACTATATATATATATATATATGAATAAATAGAGAAAATCAAAATTTTTAAACAGGTCTGCAGGAAATCCTTTAGTAGTAGTTACCCCTGAGAAAAAAAAAGGGACCAGGAAGATAAATATTACGTTTTAATCTTTGTGTGTCTGGTGTCCGTCAGTGCTGGGACCTTTTCTAAGACCCCTTGCCATTTCCCTTGGGAGGATCAGGGCCCATCTTGACCAGAAAGACCTGCCTGCAAGCCCCTTGACCTTTCACTTGCATAGCTGCCTCTTCCTCACATTAGCCAACAGTGTCTTCTTTCTTGTGGCTGAACTCTGACACGTTTTAATGGAAATATTTTTATATTTTAATTCTATTGATCACAGTTGTGGGTTGGATTATGTCACCCAAAAAGATATGTTCAAGTCCTATCCCCCATACCTGTGAATGTGACCTTATTTGAAAATAGAGGTTTTGCTATTTTAATCAAGTTAAATGAGGTCATACTAGGTTCAATTGGGCCCTAATCTTGTGGCTGGTGTCTTTCCAAAAAAGTGGGGGGGGGAGATCTGGACACACAGACACAGAATAGAAAGAGATGGAAGAGGGAAACCAATGGAGGCAGAAATCAGAGTGATGCATCTACGAGCCAAAGAACGCCAGGGATTGCCAGCAGTCACCAGAAGCTGGGAGAGAGGACTGAACAGATTCTCCACAGAGCTTCTAGAAGGAATCAACTATGCCAACGCCTCAGTTTCAGACTTCTGAACCCAGTAGTCACAGGAAACGAATAAAACACCTTGTACCAAAAACTATGTTTTTTTAAACCTCATTCAATGATGTATTTATTGATTTAGACAGTGAGGAAGGGAGGAAAAAGAGACAGAGAGAAGCATCAATGTGAGAAACATTGATCGGTTGCCTCCTGTACACACTCTGACCGGGGATTGAACCCACAACATTTTGTTGTACAGGATGGCACTTCAAACAACTGAGCAACCCAGCCAGTGCCAAAAGCTATGTTTTTTGATTCACCAGTCATTCTGTGTGTGTGTGTGTGTGTGTGTGTGTGTGTGTGTGTGTGTAAAGAATTACAACTAAAAGCATGCCTGGAAACTGACAAAACTGAAGGATATTAATTCTCCTATCATGGTAGGGTTCAGAAGCTAAATGACCAGCAGATAGGACATTGCAGGGGACACTTCTGCTCTGAAGGATGGACTACATGACTTCCTCATGTTCATAATCGCGAGGAGTCGATGAGTCTCTGAGGTAGAACAGCATCACGCTTAAGGACAAGGACTGGAATGAGAAAACCTGGATTACCACCCTGGTTTCGCTATGCAGTAGCTACTTGACCATGAACAAATCTCTAAATGCTAAACTCCCCAAAATAAAAAAGCTCCTTTAATGAGTCACCATTCTTAGATGGAAGAAATTGATACCAGCTGATAATTTAAAGAAAAAAGAAATTTGTTAGAAGGATATTGGGTAGTTCACAGGAAGCGCCAGTAATTCACTGCTGCCTCCAATGTCTCTAGAAACAGAGTTGCTGATGTTGCAGCCACTTAAACTATCTGAAAAGGATATTGGGAGTTAACTTCTGTTTTTTTGTCAGCTGTGAAGTGAATGTATCTGATTGGTGGAATGTAGGTCACGGTCCCATGCCCTAACTGCAAGGGAGGCTGGGAAAGGAACTATAATAATGATAGCTATGTGACAGGCACTTCTCTGTATTAAGTGAATTAATTCACTTAATCTTCGCAATACTTCTGTGAAATCTGTATGTCATCCCCATTTTCACTGGTTAGGAAGCTGAGGTACAGTAGAGGTGAGTTACTTGTAGAGGTGAGTAACTTGGCTAGTACAAGCATACCTCATTTTATTGTGCTTTGCTTTATTGCACTTCACAGGTGTTGCATGTTTTACAAATTGAAGGTAAAACCCTTCACCTGCAAAAAGATTACAACTCATTTCATGGCCATACTTGCTTTATTGCATTGGTCTGGAACCAAACCCGTGATATCTCCAAGGTATGCCTGTACAAGCAGAGCTGGGATTAAACCTCGGTTATCTTGTTCCAGAGCCTATTGTATTATCTTTGGAAATATTTCTTTTGGTTCTTTACCTGCTGTTTCCAACTTCTACAGTGAAAGTCACTGCCCGCCTCTAAAAGCAACAGATTCTCCAAACAAAAGAAGGGGATTCAATTCTAAATAACCAAATTAAAAATAAATAAAATAAAATAAAATAAAAGTCCATGACAACTTACAACTTACCTCACAGAGTTGCCACCTGTATTAAAAGAGAATAATGCATATATAATAACAATTGCTACTATTACTACATCATTCTTGACTTTGCTCAACCACCTCTTGGCTGCTTATGCCATTTTTTAATTGTTTTATACAGCTCTGTCAGTCACTCACTCTGTGATCCCAGGTACATGACTTTACCTCCTTGAGCCTTAGTCTCCTCACTTGTAAAATGGAGTTGAGTTCGGAAAAGGACGAAAGTTCAAACTACGTGATTTCCAGGGCTCTTTCAGTTTTGACATTTTTTTTCAACTCTCGTCTTCCAGCCCACTACCCCCATGCCCTTCCCATGGACTTCTGTAATTCACATCATCCATAACTCACTGTTTCATTCCAGGTTACATGCCACATTTTACTGTTCTGTAATTGTTTCCTGTTGTTTCCTTCGCACAGTGTGTTGCACAAAATGGCATTTCAGAACATACAGTGTTTTTCAGAAAGTGGATCAATTTTATAAATAAGAGACCGGTTGTAGCAGCCTCTTATACGTACACACACACACCCTCTTACACCTCACCTGATACGATGCCAGGTGGGCAGTCTCGGTGGAGCAGTGCCAGCATTATCTCCATTTTCCCTTCTTATTCCCCATATTTATCTCCCAGTTCATCAACCAGCAAAAGTTGCTTTAGACTCTGTTCTTTGATGAGATTCTTAGATTCAAGATTTTTTTTCTTATATCTTGTAACTTTTAAAGTTTTGGTATCTCCACTTGAACATTCATCCAGCTACACATTCAAAGTATCTTAAAAAGTACTGTATTAGTTACTTTGCCTTACTTAACATCCTGCCATGTACTGCTCTGATTATATTCATTATTTTGGTGACTGGCACCACCATAAAAATAATTGCCCAAAGCAGGATCCACTATTCCTTC
>VMDR010004403.1:0-60527 GCA_007922815.1 Macrotus californicus | reverse complement strand
TCTCCTTTTCTCTTGCTGCTTTTAAGATTCTCTCCTTCTCTTTAATCTTGGGTAATGTAATTATGATGTGCCTTGGTGTGTTCCTCCTTGGGTCCAACTCCTTTGGGACTCTCTGAGCTTCCTGGACTCCCTGGAAGTCTATTTCCTTTGCCAGATTGGGGAAGTTCTCCTTCATTATTTGTTCAAGTAAGTTTTCAATTTCTTTCTCTTCCTCTTCTCCTTCTGGCACCCCGATGATGTGGATGTTGGAATGTTTCAAGACGTCCCGGAGGTTCTTAAGCCTCTCCTCATTTTTTGAATTCTTGTTTCTTCATTGTGCTCTGGTTGAATGGTTCTTTCTTCCTTCTGGTCCACACCATTGATTTGAGTCCCAGTTTTCTTCCCATTACTGTTGGTTCCCTATATATTTTCCTTTATTTCACTTAGCATAGCCTTCATTTGTTCATCTAATTTGTGACCATATTTAACCAATTCTGTGAGCATCCTGATTACCAGTGTTTTGAAGTGTGCATCTGATAGGTTGGCTATCTCTTCATTGCTTAGTTATATTTTTTCTGGAGTTTTGACCTGTTCCTTCATTTGGGCCATTTTTTTTTTTTTTTATCTCAGCAAGCCCAGTTATGTAGTAAGGGGCGGAGCCCTAGGTATTCACTAGGGCGGGGCAACACACATCACTGTGTTGTGACGCTGATTGTGGGGGAGGGGTCTGAGAGGGAACAATGCCACTTGCTCCACTCTCTGCTGGTTTTCAGTTACTTCCCCCACTACCCACAATCAAATTTGGCCCTTCTGGTGCTGATTCCCAGGTGGGTGGGCTTGTGCATGCCCTAGGACCCTGTGGGTCTCTCCAACGAGCTCTTCTGTGAGGCTGGGAGTTTCTCCTGCTGCCTCCAGGTCAACCCCCACAGGTGTTTTCAATCAGAGGCTTTGAGGCTTTATTTCCCCTGCACTGGGACCCTGGGTTTTGTGGTCTATTTCACTTCCCAGTTGTTTCTCCCAGTTTATCTGCATGTGGGTGTGGGACCACTGGGTCCACCAGCTGCCACCTTGCAGAGAGTCCTCTCTGCCCGGCTGCCCATCTCCACCCCTCCTACTAGTCCGGGTGAATGTTTCTTCTTAGATTCCTTGGTTGTCCGACTTCTATACAGTTCAGTTTTCTGTCGGTTCTGGTTATTTTTTGTTTTTAAATTGGTTGTTGTCCTTCTTTTGGTTGTTTGAGGAGGCACAGTGTGTCTACCTACACCTCCATCTGAGCCAGAAGTCTTTTTTCCCCACATTTTTAAGTTTGAGGAATATACATGATATAAAGTTCTTTTGACTCTGGCAGCTTACTTTCCCCATTAGCCTTCTACTGCATATGTACAAACCACTCACTCATACCTGTATTTTCTATTTGGCTAATGTTGTAACTTGCTGGGATTGTAATTCTTCACCATTATGCTAAAAGAAATTTGAGGGAGGTAGTCAAGGGGAGGGGTAGGGAAGGAGGCCTTTCCTGGGGAACAGAAGGAAACTACAACTGGAACAAGGCCAGGACTTCCATATTTCATAGTTCAGTCATCAGTTCCATGGTTTTCCAGGATACACCAACAGCACTGATAATGTCTGTCCTGTGTCGTCTCATGGTTCTTTGATATGGGGAACCTATTTGTGTGTGATGTGGCCTGTGGCTCAGTTCTGTTTCTGACGCAGTCCAGACGTGCCTGGTGTGCAGGGAACATCTGTGGATAGGTCTCCCGTGGGGAATCAGGCCTGCATTGTACCTAGGCCGCTTTGAAACTTGCTCTTGCAAAAACTCACTCACGTGGGATGGAAACAGCAGAAGTTTACTGTGACTTGTGCTAGACTTCCCAAGTACGAATGTAAACAGCCCAGCCTTCTCTCCTTTACATTTGTAAATGACCTTTCTCTTTGAAGTAACTGGCACATTCTTTCCTTTGTTATCTGAAAAAGGTATCCACCCAAAGCGAACCTGTGCATAGTTAATGAGAACCATCCTGGATGTAATGTACCTAGAATATCAATAAAAGCCTGTCAAGGCAGGAGTGGGGGCTTTTTTCTCCCAGAGAGATCAGCCACACACATCCCTTTTCTCCACAGGATTCCTTTAGTCCACGTGAATTTGTTCGTCACTTGTCCGGGAATATAGGACAAGCATTCCACAACAACACATGGTCCTGCTGGATGGGACCACGACACTTTGAGATTTAATTTTGGTCAGTGAGAACACCTCAGGGCACACACCTCTGTATTCTAGGCTGAGGCTGACACAGGGAAAAGAAAACCAAGGATTCCCTTTTAGATTTGCAAGGTACCTGTGACTGTCAGAAGCGTCAAGCTTGTCTTTCTTGGATAAGTTCTGTGGTCCACGGGGCTCTGGTTTATAATACACTGATGACTTGTTAATGGAAGGGAGGCTGTATCCATGAGGGAGGTCGGGAGAATTTCACAGGCCCAGACAGTGTGGGTGCAGACAGCTCTTTCTGCAGACTTCCTCTGTGTGGACCATGCTCCTGCTGGGCAGGATATGCTGATGTGAAATTTTCTGTTGGCCTGGCACTCACATTGTAGCAAAGCAAAATCAGCAGTGTGTCTCCTGGGTGTTGGAGGAAATAGCCAGAAAAAAAATCGACTCTACCTTGGGATGAACCCTCCAGTCCCTGATTCTGCAGACCACGTGAGGACAAATGGAAAGACCTTGCACTTGAAGTTTTACTACAATTTATGTTATTGCTAGAAGAGCTGTAGGCCAGGAGGGTATCTGGATTCTTGTTTATGAACTTAAGGGTACATGCTAACCTTATTTATTTATAATGTCAATGATTCCTTGACTTAATGAGGAAACTATTCCCTTAGTCCACTTCCAGAAATGCAAGTTACACATATTACCTAATTTTTCTGTTTTCTGGGAAAAACTTGTGGCCCCACCAAGCTGATAAGCTCTTCTGATACATACGTGTCTTTCCTCTTCTCTGCCTCAATCTTGGAATTTGGTGGGATCTTCAGAAATGTGACTTCATACATTTTAGAATCATTATAACCATTTATAATCTTAGAACCAATGATAATTATATCCTGTCTTTAAATAAGACACCTAAAGTTATATCCTATTGGATTTTTGGACATTTTATATCGCTTTGCCTGATTTGAGACCAGAGCTCAAAAGGGTTGCATAGGAGTTTGGGGATGTGGTTGGAGCAGGAAGAGAAGAGTAGACATCAACAAGCATGTATAGAAGGAGGCTTCTCATTCTATGTTTAACTTCCAGAATCATTAAGTCCATGGATCCTGTTGTTCTTTGGTTTGGATGTTCTGCAGTGCCTGGGGGTGTCCTGGTTGAAGGCAAGAATGGTCTCAACAAATAATGGTAATTTTGTCTCTGAAGATACAGCCTCTAACCTTTTGTGGGAATAATTGTTCAGTCTTAATTAAGGAGAGCTTGAAGTTTAATTTCACTTTCTACATGGGTTGTCATTGTCACCACCATCATCATTGTCATTATCAAAGGACAATTCACCACCACCACCACCACCATCAACACTCACTCTGTGTGAAACAGCTTAGTCCAGGCTCAGGACAAGATAATTTTGAATGAAAATAAGCAAAGAAAGCAAAGAAATAAGCAAAGAAAATACACGACTCTTGCCTTAGAATGTGGATGTTCTCTTTTCTGATTGCAATATTAGGAAAACAATGTTACCTTGGGAACTGAATGACATAACATGGAGCCCTCTTCCCCAAACTCACGGCACTGCCTTCCTTCAGGCCCTCAGCATTGCTGGCTGAGCCTTCTTAGTGCCTTCTCACTAGTTTTGCTGCCTCTGATCCAGCCTTGGCTGCATTATCTCCAGTACCACAGCTAGAGGGATCTTTTTAATATGCAAATTTGATCACGATACTTTGTAGCTTAAAACACTTCAATTTCTCTAATTTCCAAGAGATAATGTCCAAAAATCTAAATACAAAGCATACAACTCTCCTCACCCAGGCTGCTACCTACTTGTGTGGTCTCATCTCTGCTATTGCTGTTGAATGCAGTCTTTGGAATACATAAGTTATTTTCTATCCTCTCATGTTTTAAGATGATTTTTCTTTATTCTCATAAGCTCTTTCTTTTTTTTTTGACTACATAGAGAATTAGTGTTCATCCCTTAAGAGCCAGCTCAAATGCTGCCCCTTCCAAAAAGCTTTCCTTAATATCTCTGGGGACAATTTAAAAGTTCATTCCACTGTATTCCCACAATGCCTTGCTCCTATCTGTACAAAAACCTCAGGCAACATACACAAATTATTGTTACACTGGGGTTCCTAGGGCAGCAAGTTTTGTACTCATTCACCTTGATGTCTTCTGCACAAAACTGGGTACAGAGTTGGTGTTCAAGAGTTACTGAAGAATTAAAAACACATATGTTATTTAAGAAAATCTCTAAGAAAAAATCTCTAAAAGTTTATTTTTGTGATGAGAAAGTTATACTTCTTTTTCTCTCCTGAGAATTCTTTTCCCACTTCGGTGAGAATGGAATCAAGGCTAAGAGCAGGGCTATGAAGGACAGAGAGAAGCAGGAAATTAGAAGGATTAAAGTGTGGAGAGGGGTATTTGAGACAGAAGGGAGGTGAAAACAAGGTTGTACCTCTTTATATTAGTATATCAGGTTCAGGACCAGAGAGAAAAATCCCCATAGACTTTCAAAAAGTGAGCCAGGGTTCCCATTCTGAACGTGTGATGGGGCAATGTCTATCTGTCCCTGCTTCTGAGGGAAGTGAGGAAGGAGACCATGTGAGGTCTCCCTGGACAAAGTTCAGAAGAGACCCGGACATCCACACTCCAGCTGTCCCTCTATTCTGTTTATTTTCCTTTTCATAGTCTCTTCTAGCACTTATGAACCTTCCCTTTCTGCCTGCTCAGCTGAAGTTCACTGGAAAACATAACCTTGGCAACCCCAAAGGGCCTGTGGGGCCCATTCAGGCTTCCTCTACTCCCAATCCAAGAGCTAGATGTTAATTGTCTTCCTCTGATGATGCATTTTGCTTAAGAACTAAGTGTCCAATGTCTTGGCTGAACTCAATAGCCATATGGAAATATGTTGGCTTCTCTAGTGGAAGGACTGGGTGGCCATCCATGTCGGTGAAAGGGCAGGAGCCCGGTTGACATGCCTGAACGGGGGTAGCAGGTTTAGATGAAGGATGTTTACTGCTGTGTCTCTTTGCCCTTTATATGTGAATACAGTCTGGAAGACGTGCTCTTAGGAAAGTCTCTAGCTTAAAGAAGAGAAGGTCATGGTAGAGACAAGAGTACCTGGAGCCTGGCTGCTCAAACCATTGATGATGATCTTTCCAGGAAGTTGTGCTACTGTGTTTAGCTCTGGAGGTAGAAGCTACCTCCCTCACAGTAGATTCTGCCTGGAATGGAGCCAATGGCTCAGAGTGCTGCTTCTTCTCTGCTCTGGAATAGCCAGACCAATTGCCCTCCCAGAGGAGAGGGAAGAGACTAGTCCCATCCCTGAAATTGGCATATGGACAGAACTGGTTAATGAGAATGTGCAGAGTAGATGTGATCAGTAGAATAAAAGCATTCATATCAGGAAGTATAGCTGGTGGGAAGAAATGTTTCTGAGAGGTTGTACCAGGGAGGGATAATAGCACTTTGAGGGGTTTACATGGAGACAGTAGCAAGGTACCTGCAGTTGCATTTTAGGGACTAACAAACAGCAGTTCTGTTTCAACTGCCAGCTGACAGTTGCCTGCTTCTCTTTCTATAGTTCCACTGGTGCTCAAGACTCCACTCCCCAACTGTTGATCTTGGTGCAATTGTCCCTATTTTCCCTTTGCTGGGAATGGCCAGGCTCCTACCCACAAAGGAAAGATAAGGATTGAATATTAAAATATCCAAATGTATAGTTTATCCATGGGGTTGCTAGACTCAAAATCTCCAGTAAGTAGGACATTTTGGCCAGACTATATTCTACTTCCATGCTCTAACTTGCTACCCATAGACAAAGCTTGTATTTCCCTGTGGGCTTTAGTATTTCAGAAGCTGGAATTCAATGGAAACACACACACACACATGCATGCACATGTGTACCCCATACACATGCACATATCAGCTTTTTTATGATTACAGTTGGTTAGGGTGGAAAAGTAGGTAACACTCATTCAGTCACTTAATATTTTTTTAGTATTTTTGTGAGCCAGTTTCTCTACTAAGAGATGAAATGTAGCAAGGAATAAATCAGGGAGTCTTGACTTTCATGAGGCTCAAAACTAATATAACATCAGGTAATAAGTCGAGACCTCTATTGTCTCTACAATATAATATTTCAATTGTCTTTTGTTTTTTCTCTCTGTCACAAGAGTCCCATGAGTCCTAGCAAGTCTGTGATCTAGAGCAGATGTGTGAAGGGCCCAGTCTGAATGTACACCTTGACAGTGAATCATGTCTGACAGGTGACTGGATAAGCCAGTGGTGTCTGAGGGGCTTCCATTTCCAGAACTGTGTTAAGAAAAAGCCAACACCCACCCTGGCCATGAGGGCCATTCTCTTGACTTCCAGTGTTGCTGCTGTTCTAGGAAGCGCCTGTGATGCTTTTGCCCTTTAGTGTTTCATGCTGTCTGTCCAATGTCCCTGAAAGTGGTGGGAGGACCACCTGGTCAGAGGGGGCCTGCTGCTCTGCCTCAGAAGGCCTCTGCCTTCTCTGCCTGGCTTCTCTCTGCTGCTTGTTTATAAAGCTCTGTCTGCGCAGTCTCAGAGGAGAAGGGAACGCAGGCAGCTCTGCTGGCTGCTCTGTGCTCACTCTGCAGAGAGTTCTGGTAATTTTCCTCTGTGAGAAAAGGGGCTGGCTTCCAGCCTCAGCCTGCGAGCCCTCTGCTGTCGCCGCCAGCGTCAGCTTATGAAATCAGGGCTTTTGATTTCCTTTTCCGTTATTGTCTCTGACATGGAACCACCAGGGAAATGAGGCTGAAAAACTTTCAGGCGATCCTAGGCAGCTGAGAAATAGCACAGAAACAGAAATATTAGACTCACTAGATCCCACAGCCTGAATCACAACGATATGCTAGTGCTTATGAAGAAATGCCTATGTAGTTTTGTGAGCATGTTGGTGTATGTGTATTTTTTCCCCCAAAAGTTTGTATCAGACAGGAAAGAATAATACCCCCTTTGCAGTGTCTTGATTTTTCTGGATGAAAAGCAAAAACAGCATTCAGCCGTTGGCCAAAAAGAGTTTCTCTCCTGTATATTTTTGGGGCAGGGTTTTGTGGGGAATCTAGGCAGTCCAGTTTTTTCTTTTTTAGATCCCTATATTCCAATTATAGTGGGGACGTCCTTCTTGGAAAAACTTGGTGGGCTTAGGATGCCTCTCACTTCACACATTGGGTGAGGCACTACCCCTGGACCATCCAGTACCTTTCAACACAGAAAGTGTGTGTGTGTGTGTGTGTGTGTGTCTATTTCTTTTCAACAATACAATCTAGTCTTATACCGGGAGAGCATTATTTCTCTTACTAGTACGACTTTAATTCTTCCTCTCTTTTCTAACTACTGTAGTAAAGTTCAACTTTTTTTCTCTAAGGAGCTTTGATTCTTGGGCCTGTTTACCTTATAAGCACCTTCCAGAGGCAGAGACTGGCCCTCTGGGAGCCCTCTGAAGCCGGTGGGCTGACCCTAAATGCATTTATTTCTGATTCTCAACTTTCTCCTTTCATGGGAGGGGAGATGGGGTTCAGTAAATGCTGCCAAGGGTATTTAAATTGTGGACACACCTACATGTATCTAAACAGTTTAAACACATTCATTAATTTGTTCTGCTCATTCGAGCTAGTAAAATATACACTTAGATAATAAAATATACACTTAGAAGACTGATTCTCTCCATAACTACTCTGTAATGAAACCCACCATTTCAGGCCAAAGATCAATTTGGTCGGCTGCTATCATGTGCACGGGACAACTCACATATTAACTACAGTTTTTCCTTTTTGGGAGCGGCCACAGCTGGCATGACAGAGCCTAAAGCCATTCAGCTGGTCAGTGATGGTGACACCACATTTCTAAACGGTTGAAACAACAAAGGTTGAAACATTGCTTTTAGGAGTTACCAAGGGGTCATTTTACCACAGTCTGTTGGGATCTAGAAAAAAAAACCCTGAGAAGACCCTGTCACCTGAGGGAACATAGTGTCCCTTTCTAATAATCAGCTAAGGTGCCCCATGGGATCATTTAGCTAAGCGATGCGCGGTCATTCTGGGTTCTGTGACACTCTAATTTCAGGAGGTGCACTTGTTGTCATGCCTTACCGGTAACTATGGCAACAGACACTGTGCTGACAAGCTCCGTGCCACAATCTTGTCAACTACAATTAATTGGGATTTTTTCCCCCTGGATTTGTAAAGCACTTGACATCAGCATTTCTTGGGTGCAAATAAAGACATTTTGGATGTGGAAAAAAACAGACTTCATTTTACAATCATGGCATTTACTCTGAAAGACAGCTCAGGGAGGCAAATGCAAATGAGGAAGCACAGGTCTGGCCTTCCTTTCTCTTTTCAAAAAAAAAAGAAGCTGTCCAGGCGTCTGTGTTTGAAGTCTGAGGCCACGGCCTAGATATATCCATGTGTGAAACCGCTAATTTTTTTTCTTGCAATATTTACAGAGAAAACATCCCAGCGAAAATTTTCAATAGTGATATAATATTTTGGACAGCTCTCAAGATGGCTTTGTCTCAGCTTTTCTAATAAGTTGTTTGCCGTTTCATTTCTCCAGGGCTTATGGTAAAAAGTGGTCTGATTATTTTGACTTTCAAACTCTACTTAATGATATTTTTTTGATGTTGCAGAAATCCTTAGGCACGGGAATAGTGTTTCAAAAGAGGTCTGTTTTCTGGTATGTTTACTACCACGATAGAGTTATAGGAAACGTTTATGTTGGTGCCTGTTGTGAAAAGCTAACAGTTTCCCGGAAAGAAATTTCAGCAGATTCCTGGTTACTAAGCATTTATTGAGTATCCATCCGTGTCTTGAATAGTGCTTGGGACTTTCACATTTATTTCCTTACTTAAAAATTAGTATATTTATTAAGGTAAAAAGAACCGTTACAATTATCTATAGCACTTCTTGACTTAAGGAGATAATTAACAAAGGATAAAAAGGAGAATGACTTCACCTCATGGAATCTGAATAGAATTAGATGCAGAAGAAAAAGCACAGAAACAGTCCAGCAAATGTTTGGATATCTGATCTGGTCAAGTCTGGGGCTGTTACGTCTAAGACTTTATTTTTCTCTATTAAAGTGATAGACTAGCTTGCCATGTCTTCAAGGTGGGAGTTTTTTCAAAGATGTTTGTTTCCTAAAGATTGGACTTTCTTCAGCTGAGTTATTCCAGGAAATTCCTACTAGGCCAGTGATAATTAAAATCTTGAAACCTCAGGCTGCCTTTCTCAAGTGCAACCTGATTTTTCCTGGATCCTAGACTCAGAGAGAGCAGAAATCTGGCATTGGACTTTATCATACCCAGACTGATAGACACTCAGAAATGTTACTGTTTTCTACCTTAGAAATTTCCAGAAGGTGGCTTATGGACTGGAAGCTATGGAAGGTTGGGTTTGAAGCTGGAAGACATAGATTTGGTCTTGGCCCTACCCCTCGCTTTTTGTGACGTGGGACAGATTATATCACTTCTTTCTCATGTTCCAATATCATATTGAAAAAATGTTAGAATTAGGCTGATCTAAGTGTTAAATGAGATTGAGTTGGTGCAAGATTTCTGTAAATTCCAAAATGCTTTTGGAAAACATAGTATTGTGCAAAATTCACCAACTCATTATTGGGAGGAATTAGAAAGTGGGATCTTGGGATTGGAGAAGGAGGACAAATGGTTGGTATTGGTGCAGATTTTTTTTTTTTACTGTGCATTCTTGTGCAAGATACCTGTAATGGAGGCAGAGTATTCCACACTCTGCCAGTTGGGGGAGGAGTTTGGGAAGAAAGATCTGCATAGTCAGAAGTGTTTTAATACATTTTGACGGTTTTGGTACATCTCTGGTGGTGTGATGTCGCCCCATAGTTTGGGAAAGAGATTGATAGTGACACTGCCCTCTTTGAGCCCTTGCTATGTAATATGCACAGGACAAAATGCTTGACAGACATTCCCTTGTTTGTAACAACAAATCTGTGCAGATGAACTCCTACTCCTTGAGTCTGCGTGTGCGGAGCCTCGAGTATAAAGAATGTAAGTAACTTACCCAGGGGTTCACTTGGAGAAAGTGACAGAGCTAGCCTGTGCGCCCACGGATGAACCCCAGCCTGCCAGTTCTCCAAGGAAACATACTCTGAATTGAGTTGAATGGAATCAAAGGATAACTTGACTTATATAAAATAAATAAAGTACTTATTATTTATTCACTTACTAATCAGTAATAGTTTCTGCAAGTTTCTGTGCCAGAGCTTGGGGATATAAAATTGAACACATTGTTCCCCTGCATCTTCCAGTCTGTTGGAGAAGACCCATACATATGAGATAAATACTTACATACTAATCAATTAATTTAGCGATTCAATGCAAGTGCAGTAAGTGCCGTGCAGAGAGTGTGGGGTGTTCCGAGAGCATGTGCAAAAGGCAGTAATGTAGCCAAAGGCGTGGTCAGGTTTGCTTGACCCTCATGAGGAGAAGAAGCAGGATTATCAGGAAAAAAATGGGTACCTAATAGAGTACCTGGCACATAGTGAAGGCTCAAAAAAAATTGTTGAATGAATGACTGTGTGAGTGACTGCTGGTAGTGTATGGGTTCAGAAGAGAAAGAAGTCAGTAGGGGTTGGAACATGCAGAGGTAACTTCTTGGAGGAAGTGGGCTGAAGGTAGACCACGAGGGTGGGTGGATTTTAGGTGAGTGTATGGGACCGTGGAGAGCATGAACCATGAAAGCATGGGTCCTCTAGAAGACACCTGGTGCTCTTATCTGCCCAGCGTTCCTTCTTCCCTTTGGAGGATCAGCTACACTTTCTCTGGTGCTTTCAGGCTTGGAGAAACTGCCAGTCAAGGAACCCTGTCTTCCCTGGACAAGAAGTAGATGGGTGACCCAAGCTATACTGGTAGGAAGCTCTCGAATAGACTGTCCCTTGGTTCCTGCTACCTAGGTCTCGAGAGCATCCCTGAAATTTTTGCGTTTGTAAAATTTTGACCACTCTGCTTTCCCTTCAGTTCTGTGAGTTATTCCATAGCCTTTTGATGTGTTCTTTTTTAACTAAATGTAGCCAGAGTCTGTTTCTGTTGCTTGCAGCCAACAAACCCTGGTTGATTTAGGCAGTTTCCAGCTTCCCAGACCCCACGAGTTTTTAGGATGTCCTGGCTGGTCAGTAGCTGATTATAGAATATGTTTGAATGCTTATTTTAGAGAACAGAATTCCCTACACTTTCCTTACGAGTAGACAATGTGATCTCACTACTTGAGTCATAGACTGAGATGTCTGGAAATCAAATGTTTTTCTTTATGACTCAGTTTTACGTTTTGCTGCCCATAACCCCCCTAAGGGGTCCCACTCAGAAAGCTGCTGAGAAGATGTGAATATAATACCAATCATCCTGTAGACTCTTGAGAACAAAGACACTGTCTGATAAAAAAAAGGATTAACTCTATGGCTATAGCAAATGGCTATTTTGTTTTTGTTTGTTTGTTTGTTTATTTTTATTTTAATTCACTTCATCTACTCATTTCTCTCTCAATAAAAGGAAATATTTCCCTTTAGCTTCCCAGCTCCCTTTATTTGTTCACCTAGTGCTGTGGTGTTGCTCCCCCATCTCTTTTCTTAGCCACCACTAAGTTCTCCACTAGCTTCATTTGTTGCTGCCTCCTTGGAACACTCCAGCACGTTTCTGCCTCAGACGATGGCTTGTTGAACTGCACTCCTCATTTTTTTCTCATGAATCCTGCGGAGAGTAGCATTTTTCTCCCCAAGGGAAAATAAAAACACGACGGAAGACTGAAGTAGCTATTATATAAACAAGAGAGAAATCATAGAACAGATTTCTGTGGCCTCTGTGCAAAGGAAAAGCAGGAGGGAGCAGAGCAATGGGAGCCCAGGGCCGGCCACGTGGACTGGACTTTTCAAGGCTAGCACGGCATGAGAAAAAGGAGGGCCTGTCTCAGGAGCGAGTGCGCCATGTGAAACGGCTGAGCAAGTAGCTGTTGTCACAGGGCATGTGGACTCAGGATGAATGGGAATAAAGCCTTAAAGAAACGGAAAATGAATGAAAAGAGGTTCTACGTTTTTATTTTTGAGACAGTAGGACTTGAGTTTGCTGAAACATCTTGAATTGGGCAGAAATGAGCTTTTTTTGTGAGCCAGAAGTGGGTTTGGGGCAGATCAGGGGTAAAGAATGGTGATTTTATTTTTTTTACTCTCTGGAAAAGATATTAGCATTTCAGAAAGTGAAATCATGTTTCTAAGGTTAAAAATCCCTTTACTGCACCTAGAATAGTGCTATGCACAGAGTGGGTGCTTGAGTTGTGGGTTAAAAAATGCAGACTGGTGAATTTTGTGCTTGTCTTCAAGGCTGGCTTAAATATAAAATTGTCTTTTAAATGAAATAAGCCAGTCAGAGAAAGACAAGTACCATATGATTTTACTCGTATGTGGAATCTAATGATCAAACTGAACTAACGAGCAAAACAGAGACAGACTCCTAGATGGAGAGCAGATGACAGCTAATTAGGGGGGTTGGGAATGGAGGGATTGAGCAAAAAGGGAAAAGGACTCACGGACACGGACAACAGTGTGGTGACTGCTAGGGGGAGGGGGTTATAAGGGGACTAAAGGGTAATGGGAAAATACAATAAAGATTAAATTTGAAAAAATTATAATAAAGGATATTATAAAAAATAAAACTTCAGTGCAAAAAAAAAGAAAATGAAAAATTAAAGGATTTGTATTCTGTTATGGTAAAAGAACGGAAACTAAAAATGGTACAAGTTCAAGAGACTGTCTGGAAATGGATGTCATCACTTACAGCTCACTTCAGTGTAGACCAGGTACATTTCAGGTGCTCAATAGTGACATTTTGCTAGGGCTCCTGTCCTGGGCAGTCATAGTTATATGACAGTTATAGGTCATATAACTATGTTATGTTATAGGTCACTGTACACTTGCCTGTCCTCTGGTTCAGAGATGCATCTCATAAGGGGTGTGTATTATTCATCCTTTGATATCTGATATCTGGTTTCATGCCAGGAGCACAGCAGCTGAATGTGTGCTGAATAGAATAATTTTTAAAGTCTTGGAAATCTATGAATGTGGGAATGGCAAATAGACTATTATATTTCCCTTTTGGTCAAATTCCCTTACTGGCTTCAGGTCTGGTTATAAAATGATGTTCAACAATTCCCTTAAATCAATTGCCAAATAATCAATGATGCGGTGCATTGCCGAAATGACCTGAGAGGAAGATCAGTGGCACTGTTCGAATTCCATTTGGCAGTTGTGAAATTATCATAATAGTTTGAATATATTATGACTACAAATAATTAGATTGTAATTTCACATCTTTCGGGTATTTTTCTCGTGACACTGACCTGGATGAATCAACCATGCACACGTGATCTAATCAGTCAAATCAGTACAGCCTGTTCCCTAATCCTACACTGTACAACCTCCCCAGTATCAGAAGGACTGAGTCTGGGGTGGGGACTTGAGATTTCAGGATGAAATGATACAATACAAAGTACTGTAGCAAGTATCTAATGCATTATAAACAACAACTTTTCTTGCCAGAATAAAGTCCTTGAGAATTATTTAATGACTCAAAACACAAATAATGATTGCATCTAAAAATTATGCAAAACACATGGTTTTTTGGTATGACTTAGCTAAAATAAAATCCTATTCTGTCCACACGAAGATAACATTCAGATGACATTCTCGTCATGTCTGTCACCATATTCACCACTCTATTTTGACTTTCCCAGTGTTTTTATGTCCCATTCTGTCATATCATCCACTCCTGCATCCAAACACTTTCTGTGTCAAAATCCTAACGTCATCACTTGCACTGTGATTCCCATTTGCCATGGAAACTACGACAAGGATTCTAGCTAATATTTTGGAGGGTGTCTGTTATTTCTTGACATATAGACATAGCTGTGAACAATTTCACTTATGCTATAAAAGAATCAACAACTGTAGTCAAAGGAAAGTAAGTTAAAAACAGGTAACAACAGTAGAACTTTGGCTTTCTGCTTCTCTCTGTGGAAGAAACTCCTGCATGTTGAGAGCAGAAATAGATGGGGTCACGATAGACAAGAACCAGTCACGTGGGACTGTCCTGTCTCCAGCTGTGCAACAATATAATCATGTTGGCATTTTTTTAATTATAAGAGAAAGTTTATTTAGAAAGTCACAGAGGTAGAAAAAGTGAGCTGTAGAAGTAATGAACTCAGGAAAAAAGTTACAGAGGCAAATGAAAGGCCCTTAGAGCTTAGGAGAAAGAGAAAGACAACAAAAAAATGCACCTTGAGGAAAGAAGAGGGGGAAAGATTCTAGTGTCTTGAGGAGGGCAGAGACAGAGCGACAGAGTGAGAGAGAGAGAGAGAGAGAGAGAGAGAGAGAGAGAGAGAGAGGGAGGGGCAGATAGAAAGAGAGAGAAACATTGATTTTTGTGGTTCCACTTACTTATGCCATCATTGGTTGATGCTTGTATGTACCCTGACCAGGGACTGAACCTCCAGTCTTGGCTTTTTGGGTGGCACTCTAATCAATTGAGCTACCTGCAGAGGTCTGCCCCTAATTTGAGAAAAACTCATAACAAAATTGAAACTTACCAGGCAAATAAAATAGGGGGTAGTAATTTTCTCTGATAAGAGAAATATTTAGATTATGCTTTACCCTTGGGTTCCTGTAAGTCACACATTCTCATGGAGCCAGTTCTGCCCTCTAGGGAGCATTTTGCTTGTCACAATAATTGGAGCAGTGTTACTGGTATTTAGTTGGAAAAACTGGTGGTGCCTGGCTGTCTCCAAGCCCAACAGTCCTGCACAAATGGCTGGTCTCTTGGCCTTTACAGTTGTCAAATGCCCAAGGGGGCATCCATGCAGGTGTAAAACCCGTTTTTAAGGGGCTGAGCCTGGAATCTAACTCTATTTTACATGTAAATGTAATGTTGATTTTTGTGGGAAGGTATAGTTTTAATAAAATACAATAACTTTTATGGGGATGCAGTTACTGTGAAAATCGGGGGAAGATTATACTGCTTTGTTTTGTTTACAACCTTACCAGGGATTGGTTACTGTTATGGACTGAATGTGCCCCTCCAAAATTTGTGTTGAAACCCATGCTCCCGGTACCTCACCATGTGACTGTATTTAGAGATGGGGCCTGGAAAGAGGTAACTGAGTCAAAGTGGGGTCATCAGGGTGGGTCCTAGCCCAATGTGACTAGTGTCCTTAGAAGAAGAGATTAGGACACAGGCACACAGAAGACAGACAGAAGGAGAAGATCGTTAGGGAAAGAGGCCTCAGGAGAAACCAAAGCCGTCGGCACTTTGATCTTTTATTTGGGATTCTCTTTGACTTGGGTAATTTCCAGTAGTAACATAGCCCTGCACTCAAGGTCAAGTATTGAGTGCAATGATAGTTTGCCCCCAATTTTGGAAAGCCTAATAACAAAACCAAAACTTACTAAGCAAATAAAATAGGGGGTGGTGATTTTCTCTAACAAGAAAAGTATTGAGATATCTAGCCTCCAGAGTCGTGAGAAACTAGGTTTCTGTTCTTTGAGCCATCCAGCCTGTGGAGTTTTATTACAATGGGCCTGGCACACTAACACAGTTGCGTGGTTTTTGGAAAATCATGCCAGCGATGTTAAAAGCTGCTAATTGCATTTGCGTCCCTAACACAACGCATTTGTGCCAGACTGCATTTGTCGCTGTCATGTTCCTGGTAATTCCACATATATTGTCATGTTTGGGCATTTACTTAATGACATTCCTATTATTTTCTTATAAATTATCTTTCTGTGTATTACCTTTAATGGTAGATTAATACATTGATATTTTTGGAAATTATGTTATAGGCAGATTATATTACCTATCAATTGTCATTCAGACCATAAAGAAGAATTAAAATTGTTTATTACAGGGGCTGGGGAGTGGTCAAAATGGATGAGAGGGGTCAAAAGGCACAAAGTCCCCTTACAATATAAATAAGTAATGGAATGGAATGTACAGTATGGTGACTGTAGTTGACAATGGGGTATGGATAAATGATTTAATATTTGCATGTACTGCAAAATGATCACCAAATCTAGCTAACATCTGTCCCCATAACACGGTTACAATTTTTTCTTGTGATCTACTCTTTAGCAACCTTCAAATGTACACGACACTGTTATTAACCACACTGTACTCTCCATCCCATGGCTGATTTACGTTAGAAGTGGGGTGTATACCTTTCTTCAGTGGAATTGGACTTGTTCTGCGCCCTCACCTTTCTCTCCAGGTCTGAGCAGGGTGACAGGTTCTTCACTACGCTAAGACCACCTGAGTCTGCTGGGCTGATGTTTTCCCTTGCAGCTCTGTTTACCAGGCCTCATTTATTTACAACTTAATTGGAGGAATGACGGTTGTCAGCCCAATTCAGAACAATTCCGGCTAGCCCTCGCATGAAGGAATACACTGTAGGATAACATCGGTTAAAAGGACACCGGAGTAGAGAAGCCAGGATTTGCTAGGCTGCCTCACTAGTTTATATCTTACACTCCGCATTTCCAAAGCTTTTTTAAACATTTTCCTTCTTCCACATATTTCTGACACATTTGGATGAATGCTGCCTAGTCCAGTTTTAGGCAGATAAGGGCTGGAATTTCAGGTCTCCTCTGGTGACCTTGCTGCAAGCTGCCCAGCTCTGACACCAGCAAAGGGTGAAGGCCAGGTCATCATTGTCCTCAGTCGAGTTGGAGTGACAGACAAGTACAGTCCTTGTTCACCAGTAGGCCCTGAGCACTCTGGCTGAACCTGGCAGGAGAAATGGGACAATGAGCCAAGGGTCATAACTACTTTAGGTGGCCCGCTCCTGAATAGATACTGTAACGATGGTTGATGCATCCTGTCTTCTTTGAAATCACTGTCCGGTGTCAACTTCCACGTAGTTCCTTTCCAAATGGTAGCCCCGTGCAACGCTTTCTTCTCACCCAAGTTTAGTTACAACCAGGCTGAGCCAGAGACTGGGTGGTCATGGCAGTTATGGGTTTTTAAAGCATGATGAGTCATTTTGACTGAGTCTTTGGAAGTCTAGGATCCAGGTTCACTTACATCATTTGTGGGGGACTTGGGGGCCTCACAGAAACCTTCCCCACCTAGCCTTTTTCACTGAAACTGGTCTTTTGGAGAGCCCAGCTTTAGGAAGGAACTTTGGTTACCCAGACGAAGAGATGCCAGGCTATGAGGTTCCCCATTGTCTAAGAAGGCATTTACAGAGGGTACTGGAGGAAGGGGGCCCTCTTTGCACGGGAAGGAAATGGTTTTCTCTGGGCTGAGTGTGAAACAGGGTGTCTAGAGAATCAAAACTTGATCGGTGAAGGAAACCAATGATTGGTGCAGGATGGAAGCTGCAGGGGAGAACTTTTGGAGAAGAAAGCAGTAGGGCTCCAATAAGCTTTGCCTGAAACTCAGAGTTTCTGAAATTGGTCAGGGCAGACTGGTGTGGCTTGGAGTGGTGCCCAGAGATGGGCACTGAGACAAAATCACTTTGGAGACAGAAAGAGACATGCCCAATCAGGTGGTAGAAAAGCAGGCACTGGGAGCAAGCAGGCTCTGGAATGCACCTGGTCAATTTCAGCACTTGCCCTGGGGGCTGAGGTGTAGAGCTCAGCGTTAAATTTTCTGCTAAAACTACCTGTGGGAGCTACGCCCTTCTCTGCAGCCCCCAGAGAACTGGGGCACTGCTGCCTTTACATTTGTATAGTCCTTGCACTTTACATGGATTTTAAATCCATATTTCCACTTCGGATCTCATAAAATTGTGTTGATGTCAGTAGAGTAGGTACTATGTTGTGTTCCCATTGTACGGCTCAGAAAACCCATCAGGGTCAGCCAGGGACAAAGCAGATGTCTGTCCTGATGACTGGCTCTTCTGGAGCATGCAGTCTGTGCTAGGCACGTCCACAGCATTTTACTTATACTTGTTCATCTACCCTCCCCACAGTGCTCTTGGTGTTATTATTTCCGGTGTTCTATAGAGGAGGTCATGGAAGCGCTGAGAAGTGAATGTCACACAGAGAACCCTGGTCTGAAGCTCTTGTTGTAAATAAGAGGTCTAGTTCCTTATTTTGAAAGGTGGTGACATATAAACATGACCCCTGAGCGATGCCCTGGACCTGATGCCCTGGGATGTTGAAGGAAACTGGGTGAGATGAATCAATGTCCATTTCTTTACAAGCTGACTGCGCCATTTTTCAAATATTTATAACAAGAATTGGAATAAGGAGGAGTGCATCAGACTAAAAGCCTGGGAATCAGTTCTCCAGCTTCCAGTTTCATGATGAGCTACGGGAATAGCCTGGTATTTCCCAGGAGAAGAGGGTCACCAGTCCTTTCATTTAGCCGCCATCCCTTTTACCAGAGAGAGCCTGTTGGGATCAACGTGACAAAGGCGGTTATAAGCAGCGTTTTCAGTTTCCAGACCAAAGAGTGAGGCCTTTAGGAAGGTGCTCCCTGAGATGAACTGTGAGGATGGGAAGAGGGGACACTAGTTTGGGGGTTCAGCTCACTGACCTGCTGGGATTTCAGGGCAGCACAGGCTCTGGGACAAAATGCCAGGGTTCAAATGACTGTAAGCTCATTAACTTCTGTGTTGGCCTCAGTTTCTTGTTCTGCATAATGGGATAACAATGCCAGATCCTAGAGGATTCTGGGAGAAGGAGATAAGCAAATGCATGAAAAGCTCCAGTGCCTGACATCAGGGCTTCTCAACCTCGGCACTACCAACATCGGGGCTTGGATGGCTCTCTGCTGCTGGAGACTGTCCTGTCACTGCAGGGTGTTTACCAGCACCCCTGCCTCTCCCTGCCACATGAGAGTAAGACCCCTCCCTGTCAGGCAGTGACAACCAAATGTCTCCAGATATTGCCAAATGTCCTCTGATGGAGAATCACAGATTTATGTAAGTGTATGTAAATGAATTAGTTTACTAGGTTTGCCAAAGTACCACAAACTGAGTGATTTAATAGATATTCATTGTATTACAGTTCCAGGGGCCGGTAGGGTTGGTTCCGTCTGAGGCTGTGAGAGAGAATCTCTTCTGGGCCGCCCCTGGATCCTGGTGCTTTGCTGGCAATCCTTGGTGTCCCTTGTCCTGTAGACACATGACCCCAATCTCTGCCTTCATGTTCACACAGTGTTCTCCTATATTTGTGTCTCTGTGTCCAAGTTTCCCCTTTTTGTAAGGACGCGTCATATCGGGTTAGGGGCCCACCCTAACGATCTTAACTGATTATATCTACAATGACCCTATTTGCAGGTCAGCACTTGATCATGTGGATTTTAGGGGGACACAATTCAACCCATAGCATCTATAAACCTATATAAATGTAGGGGCTGCAGACTCAAGAGCCCACGCAGCAGGAAGTTAATGTAAAAACAACATGTGACCTGGCTGGGGGCTGTGCTGAACCTGAGAGCCTGGGAGGGACAATTGCTGCCTGGAGAGAGTGTGGCCCAGAGGCCCCTGCTTGTGTTGTAGGTGTCAGTACCGTGCTAAGTCCCTGGCACCCGGCAGTGTTTCCTAAGTGTGAGCCTGTCTGTATTGGAACACCTGGATACTTTTGACAATTGCAGAGTTTTGATGGAAAAAAGGCAGACTCTCGGGGCATGTGGCCCAAGAATCTGCCTTTTAAAATACTGTTTTTCTCTCCCCAAATTGTTCTTAGATACACAAGAGTCTGAGAGTCACTGGTAAGTGGAACAGACTGGCTTGCCTCCTGCAGGTGGAGTGTAAAGTGTCCCTTCAGGGGATCAATGCACAGATACGGGACCTCATGTGCCACTTCACCCATAGCACTTCACAGGCCAACAGTGGAGCCCTGGCGTTAATACATTCCATTGGAATTCTGGGTTAATGTATTGCCAATGGAGGAAGAAGAGCCCCCACTGTTGTTAATAAACGATGCAAATATTTGGAAAACTCTGGAGATGAAATGAACAGATCACCAAAAGACAACACAACTCTCAAACCAACAAATCCAAACTTTTATTCCCACAGTTTTGTTTTCAAGAAGTCTACGATGTTAAAAAGTTCAATTTCCCATGGCCCCTCCATCACCTATAGGGTTGAAATACTGATAGGTCTGTTTGCCAAGTGCTCTGTGCACGAGCTCACTGAGTGCTCACAGTAACTCAGCCTAGTGGGGCTGTGACTTTTTTATTTCATATATGAGGAACGGACTTGCGGGGGCTGGGTGTCTGGCTCACCCCACAGAGTGGCCCTGCCCCCATAATCCTGGCCCACCCCATCCACCAAATGTGTCTCCATTACCACTCCCCAGATGTGCTCCTCTTTACATGGAGCCTCTTCTGGGCCGCCCATGAGGCTCTTTACTGGCTTTGGTTCTGTTATGGACTGAATGTTTGTGTTTCCCCAAAATTCATATGTTGAAATCTAATCCTCAGTCTGATGGTATTAGAAGGTGAGGCTTTTGAGAGGTGAGTAGGTCATGAGAGTGGAGCCCCCATGAATGAGTTTAGGGCCCTTATTAGAAGAGACCCTAGGGTGCACCCTTTCCCTTCTGCCATATGAAGACACGGAGAGAAGATGGCAGTCTGCAACCTGGAAAAGGGCCCTCACCCAACCATGTTGGCATCTTGATCTCAGACTTCTAGTCTCTAGAACTTTGAGAAATAAGTTTCTATTGTTTATAAGTTACCTAGTCTATGGGATTCTATTATAGCAGCCTGAACAGACTAACACAGGTTCTTTGTTTTTTAAATTATTTTATTGTTGTTCAATTACAGTTGTCTGCATTTCTTCCCACCACTTCCCCCCCACCCCAGCCAAACCCACCTCCCTCCCTTGCTTCCATTCTCCCCTTTGGTTTTGTCCATATGTCCTTTATAGTAGTTCCTGAAAACTCTTCCCCCCACTGTTCTCTCCCCTCCCCTCTGGTTATTGTTAGATGTTCTTAATTTCCATGTCTCTGGTTATATTTTGTTTGCTTTTTTCTTTTGTTGATTATGTTCCAGTTAAAGGTGAGATCATATGGTATCTGTCCCTCACCACCTGGCTTATTTCACTTAGTATAATGCTCTCTAGTTCCATCCATGCTGTTGCAAAGGGTAGAATCTCCTTCTTTCTCTCTGCTGCGTAATATTCCATTGTGTAAATGTACCATAGTTTTTTGATCCACTCATTGGCTGATGGGCACTTAGGTTGTTTCCAGCACTTGGCTATTGTAAGTTGTGCTACTATGAACATTGGGGTGCATAGGTTCTTTTGGATTGGTGTTTCAGAGCTCTTAGTGTATAATCCTAGCAGTGGAATTGCTGGGTCAAGAGGTAGTTCCATTTTTAGATTTCTGAGGAAATTCCATGGTGTTTTCCACAGTGGCTGCACCAGTCTGCATTCCCACCAGCAGTGCACTAGGGTTCCCTTTTCTCTGCATCCTCTCCAACACTTGTTTGTTGATTTGTTTATGATGGCCATTCTGACCGATGTGAAGTGGTATCTCATGGTGGTTTTAATTTGCATCTCTCTGATGGCTAGTGATGCTGAGCATCTTTTCATATGTCTCTGGGCCCTCTGTATGTTCTCCTTGGAGAAGTAGCACAGGTTCTAAGTCAAGCTTTTGTTCAAGGTGATATCCTTGCTTGGCTACCTCCTTTCTCTACTTTTCTGCAGATCCACATATGTCTGGTGACATGGGCCTTCCTGAACCCACAGCATCTTTGCATGATTACCTGTCTCACCGCCTTCGGCAGGGACTCATGACAGCTCCCATCTTAAATGTTGTCTTGAACACGGATCCTTTCTCTCTAGCTGAGTTGTAAGCTGTCTCTTACAACTCCTTTAGGACTTACAGGAATAATAACACTGTTTTACATTTGTCTAGCATTTTACTGTTTAAAAGAATGTCATATTATTTTTAAAAAGTTAGCAGCAAGAAGAAAGAGGCTAATATGCACGTCCATCTACCCTCATGTTGGTAAGGCTGAGTCAGGGTGTCACAGACTGTCCCTCTGGGCTTCTGGGGGTTAGCTGATGTGTGATTCACAGGTCTTGTGAAGGCCGGAACTAACTGATTCAGGGTATTTGGGAAGGGACCACAAAACCTCTCTGGTAGACATGGAAGCTTCTTCCTCTACTTTAGTATTTTGTTAAAAGTTTACTCACTATTACCTCCTAGAACAAACAATGCAGCCATGACATGGGAAACAAGGGAGGTTAAAGAGTTTGGTCCAACATATTACTTAGAAGATTGAAGAACTGGGTTGTGCATACAGGTCTCCTCGCATTAATGATTTTGTTCATTTACTGTACTAGTGCTATATTGCAGACTATTCATGTGGGCTGGTGGGTAAAAATGTAGATTCATGTTTCATCCATGAATCTACATTTTCAAGTAAGCAACCATAGTACTTCCAATATAGGTGGTCCATGTATCACTTTCACATTCCAAAAGCCTCTTTCTAGTCCTAGTGGTCTCACAGGTGTGACTGTGTAGATCTCTAAGGAATTCTCCAGGTTATGAAGTGTCAGGACATGTATTTCCTCATTTGTAAATGGGGCAGTTGGTGCAGAATGTAGATGGTCTCCAGGAGCCCGTCCATCTCTGCACACCAGGCCCCTGGGTGTTTATAGCAGAGGGAGCTGCGTGAATTGACCTCAGATCCAGAAGATAAGTGTCTGTGGAAGCACTCCCAGTGGAGGTAGGGAACTCACAGACCCAGAGATCATGTGAACACATCTAGAGAAGAAACACCTCAAGCAGCAACTTATTGTCCAGGAAGGGCACCAGGCTGGGAGTCTGGAGACAGTTTCCAGTCCTGGCCCAGCCATTAACTTGCTCAGTAGACATGGACATCTGACTGTGTCTCAGTTTCTTTCTTGTTAACAAGAAAGGAAAGACTAGATGGACAATTTTCATGATATGCACTTTGGAGCCCAAGGGTTTGGCAGAGGAGCCCTATGGGTGCATAGAGAAAGGGGGACTGTGGTGGAAGGGCTCTGGAACCCCCCCAACTCTGCTTTAATTGTGGCAGCTCAGAATTTGCCTACTTGCTTTATTTGGGTTCTCTGTAAGCTCTCTTTAGAACTATGGGCTCCAGTGCTAAATCATGTTTGAAAAGCCCTGGGTTTTGCTTCAAGGCAGGCTGGAGCTTTGAGTCTCTAAAGCTAGTGCCTATGGAACCCTTGGGATAAACTTTTGGTGATTCACCTGAATTTAAATGCAAATAAATGCATCATAAGCATTTAAGTCTTTGGTCCTACTTCTTTGCAACTAAGAACCCCAAGTTCAGGTGAGCAGGTGGCGGCTGAATAGTAAATAGTGGACCTTGCTAAGGCCAATATTTAATTCAAATAAACACAGCTGAGCAAACAGAGGACTTTAGGCTAGGGCTGTGTTTACGTAGCCATTTCCTCAGTGGGTCACGTGCCCAGTGAATGCAATGGCTTTTTGACTTTTTTCCTTCCGATCTTAATTGTGACCTGTTTGGCTAAGTTGATGAAACCAAATGAAAAGTCCAGGCACAAATAACTGGAGAACCATTTTGTAAAGGGCATTTTTAGCTAAGCCTTTCATTACTTAGTGAGGGTAAAACAAAAAGTTTAAGGGACTCTTGGCAATTTAAAATAGAATGACTTCTGTATCTTAATATTCTTTGCATTTTTAAATTCCACTTAAGAAAGTGTAGAGATCATTTTGGGGGTGTCCGGGTGCTATATCCTGGGCGACTCAGCAGAATATCTGTACTGGTAATTCTGAATTTTCCTGGGGCTGTCCTGAGTTGGATCATTGCTGTTTCTTAGGTGATGGCACTTATGTCACAGCCTTGGGGACTGCAATTTCATCACTTAATTAATAAGCAGAGTGTGCAGACAGGGGCTCCGTGTAATTTACTTATTTTTATGTTTGTGAGTGCTTCTCATTTGATCCATGTGTTAAGAAAAATGTGAGCTTCTATAACAGCTGACCCTGTAAACCTCAGTGGCTTAATAAAATGGAAGTTACTGCTCACTCACATGAAGTTCAAAGTCAGTTTGGCATTTATTGACTTCTAGTCAACTTGGAGGCATAGTTAAACATGTTTCACCTCCTCGCACAACTACACCAAAGCTACAACTAAACTATAGAACAACCATCACTCAGGACTGTCAGAAATTATGTTGAATGAAGTCTGACAACTACGGAATTAAAGAAACCACATCCATTCAGACTGGTAGGAGGCATGGAGACATGGAATGGCTGGTCCCACATCCATGTGGGACCTAAAAATTCCACATCCCTAAAAATTTGGAAGGGATATCTCAGGAGTGAGGAATCCCAGCCCAACACCAGGTCCCCCAGTTCAGGATTCCATTGCCAGTAAGATAAGTCCCCATAATGTCTGGGTGTAAAAACCAGTGGAGATTGAGTTGGTGGAAGAAAATTCTGGAACCCCAGGCAGTTCTTCTTAAAGAACCCATATATGGACTTACACTCAATCTCTCAGAACTCCAGCACCAAGGTAGCAGCTTGAAAGGTACTAGTGGCATATGTATGTACAGGGAAGAACTGAATGTGTGGCCTAAAGGTGAGAACTGGGGGACAGCTTTCTTCCAGATAGAAAGGTGGGCAGAGGCCATTGTCCCTCTTCTGAACTTTCCTCCCATAGAGCCACAGAGCTAGCAGGTGGGTGCCATATCTGAGACTCCATCAACCTGGCTAACACTGCTGGCCCTGCCCTGGAGATCCCCTGAGGCTCTGTCCCACTCAATTTATGGGCCACCCAAGCTGTTAAGAGTGGCTTTTCCATATGAATGGCTGGTCTTGGCTCCTGCCTCACAGCTTTCTAAATCCTCTCAAACAAGCAACAGCCAGCCTAATGAGCTCCCACCCCCATACCTCTTGCTAAGTGACCCTGGCCAGATTCAGTACTCACAGCAGCCAACCTAGGCTCACAGCTTGGCTTCGTCTGAGAATCTTCAAGTCAAGCACAAGTAGCAGCCATCTGCAGGTTGCTTTATAGCTCATGCAGGGTGACCCCGGGCAGAACACAAATGGGCGCTGATCTTGGCCTGCACCACCTGGGAAACCTCAGAGCCTATGCACCCAGTGGATAGCCACAGCTCACAGCCCATGTCAGAGTACTACCACACTGCCCTTGCACAGCTGATCCTCCACAGAAGGTGGAGGTTGGTGGTAAGTAGCCAATCCTTGCAGGTGACTGCCTGGGTAAATTACTCCCATTGATCTGCCAACAGCAACCAAGGCTCAACTACAAGAGGAGGGTGTACTCAGCCCACACAAAGGATGCACCTTGAGTACCCAGCTTAGATGAGAGGGGAGGCTGTGCCACTGGATGCTACAGGACACCTACTACATTAGGCCACACTGCCAAGAGATGAAGTCAAAGCAGCTCTACCAAATATATGGAAAAAAGAAAACACACAGGGAGGCTACCAAAGTGAAGAGACAAATAAACATGGCCCAAATTAAAGAACAGATCAAAACTCCAGAAAAAGAGCTAAACAAAATGTAGGTAAGCAATCTATCAGATGCAGAGTTCAAAACACTGGTTATAAGGATACTCAGGGAACATAGTGAGGACATCAACAGCATGAAGAAGATCCAGTCAAAAATGAAAGGCATACTAATTGAAATAAAGAACAATTTACAGGGAACCAACAGTGGAGTGGATGAAGCTGAGAATCAAATCAATGATTTGGAACATAAGGAAGTAAAAATCAACCAATCAGAACAAGAAGAAGAAAAAAGAATCCAAAAACATGAGGATAGTGTAAGCAGCCCCTGGGACAACTTCAAGTGTTCCAACATTTGCATCATAGGGGTGCCAGAATGAGAAGAGAAAGAGCAAGACATTGGAAATCTGGTGGAAAAAGTAATGAAAGAAAACTTCCCTAATTTGGTGAAGGAAATAGACATGCAAGTCCAGGGAGCACAGAGAGTCCCAAACAAGATGAATGCAAAGAGGTCCACTCCAAGACACATCATAAATAAAATGCCAAAGGTTAAGATAAAGAGAGGATCTTAAAAGCAGCAAAAGAAAAGCAGTTAGTTACCTATAGGGGAGTTTCCATAAGACTGTGAGCTGATTTCTCAAAAAAAACTTTGCAAGCTAGAAGGGATTGGAAGAAATATTCAGTCATGAGAGGCAGGGACCTACAGTCAAGATTGTTCTACTCAGCAAAGATATCATTTAGAGTCAAATGGCAGATAAAGAGCTTCCCAGACAAGTAAAAACCTAAAGGAGTTCATTATCACCAAACTATTATTAAATGAAATGTTAAAGGAACCTGTTTAAGAAAAAGAAGAAGATGAAAACTATGAACAATAAAATGGCAAAAAAAATACACACCTATCAGCATACATACATATCAACAACTGAATCTAAAAAGCAAACAAAACAAACAAGAAGAACAGAGACAGAATCATGGATACAGAGAGCATTTTCATGCTTGGCAGGTGGGAGGGGCATGGGAGAAAATGGATGAAGAGGTGAGAGGAGTCAGTATAAATTGGTAGTTACAGAATAGCCAGGGAATGTAAAGTGTAGTATAGGAAATGGAGTAGCCAAAGAACCTATATGCATGACTCTTGGACATGAACAATGGGTGGGGATTGCCTGATGGAGTAGGGGGTGTGGGCAAAGAAGGGCAAAGGGAAAAAAATTGGGACAACTGTAATAGAATAATCAATAAAGTATAATTAAAAAGTAAATGTGGGAGAAATGACCATAAACAAACAAACAAACAAACCATATAAAAGTGGGTTTGGAATTCTGACTTCCATGCAGTGTTTCAAGGATCCAACCCCCTTCCACCTTGGCATGAGGCACACGGGCTTCTTACCCAGACTAGCTGTGATGTTCATCACTTTTGTTCATGCTCCGTTGATGAGAACCAACCTTCCCAAGTGCAAATAGACTGAGAATGTCAATCTAAGGGGCTGCCTCTGTTCACAGCCCTTTCCCAACAAAAACTATACAATGGAAAGAAATCACTCTTTTTGGTGAACAGCTAGTTATTTTTGCCACAGTTGGCAACAAAAAACTAAGGGATGTTGAATAATTTATCAACTAAGTATGCAATTTTGACTCCTTAAGTCCTAAACAGCAAAGTGGATGGCATTTTTAACCTTAGTCAAAGCAAGAGGAGAAAAATGTCTAAGGAAATGACTCATTCTGAGGCTTGTAGAAATGTCCCACCCTTTCCAACCTGGTATTATTTGGGGCAAAAACTCATCTTTGTGAGCAGAACAGGAGAATGTGTACAAGCAAAGTTAATTTTCTTCCATGTAGGCCCGAAGAATTCCTTGGTCTGTGCCTTGGAACTTTTCTACAGAATGAAATTATTGGATGAGAGCATCTCTAATACCTACATTCTGGCAATATGAGCTTCATTTCTTATGTTTTTGAAATCATTGAAATGAACAAACATATCTGTCTTGGGTGTGATTGATTTAATCATCGAAGGAAGGGCATAAACAAAAGTGTTCAGAAAATTAGTCAGAGGAAATGGGAAGCTAAATATTTGCTTTTATTTTTTTAATGAGTTTTGGCCATGTTTCCAAACACTTACATGTAAAATATGCATCATTTAACCACAACTTCAGTGCTAATAGCAAACATACAACAGATGGTTAAAAGGCATGTATCTTCAAGTTTTAATTCCAAACAGCCTACACATGCAGTTTTCAAATAAGAATAAGCCTGTTTCCACAGATATGAGTTTTAACAACTATTATTTGATCAGTCTCAGATCAAATTTTTTCTAAATGAATTTTCTCTCCCACTATTTCCTATCAGTGTTGGTTATTAAAAAGACACATAACTGCAAAGGCACCCAACAGTGAGTTTCCCTCCTGAATCACTGCCCAGAACAGCCTTTGATCCTGAGCTGCTGGGCAAATGCAGTTAGTATTCATAGTGGCGCCAGGAAAATACAATAGCTTTTCATCAGAAAAGGCCTTCCCAGCTTGCTCATCACTGTTCCTAGGACTTTGGGTTTGTAAATGCAGAAAAGCATCTATGCTTTGGTGCTGAGGTGTCAACTAATGTGACTTAAACAGGAGAGAAGATTTGTGATGCACAACTGTTGACAAATAAGATGCTCTTTGCAGGGATTTGCATCTTTTCCCATGAAACAGTGAGGGGGGCGGTCATACTGCACTCAGCTGCAGGCAGAAGGGATGACAGTATGTGGGTCTTCATGGACCGTCTTCCTGTCTGCCCTCAGGACAGCTCATTTATAAGAAACATACTATTTATTTTTATTTACTTGTTTTTTTATTTCTCAAGCTCACCAACCTCTGGATTTTTAAAGGCAGGAGTGGAACCTTGAATGCTCCCTGGTCTTTTTATTTCAAGCGGCATCCTGGTGCAAAAAAATCAGCAGAGTACTGGGGTCAGATTCCCCTGGCCTTGATTTGGGTGTTTGCTACCCCACAGCTTTGTGAACACAGGCTCTCTGTGCCTCGTTATCATCTGTGAGATGTGTCACTGCAACAATTCAGTAAGAGAGTTGATGGAAGGCACTGGACACATAATACTTCGATCTCGATCTCTCTCTCTCTCTCTATCTATCAGTCATCTAACTTACTTATTTATCCCCTCCCCTCTCTGTTACACATATATGTAAAATATGGATTGTAGATAGACAGATTGATAGTGAGAAGGACAGAAAAGAGACAGAGAGGGAAGAGGCAGTGGGGGAGGTGTTTCAATTCCGTTGGAATAACTTTGACTTAGTTTTTTTGGGGGGGATACTTCTAGAATATTTCAGTCATACCGAAAGGTATAATAATAATGTTGCAAACATGAATATATTTACCACCCAGCTTAAGAAACAGGTCCATACAGAGCCAATGGAAGCCACCTTCATATCTTTCTCTAATTTCTCCTTCCTTCTCCCCAGAAGGAACCACCAGCTTGATGGGGTGATTGCTACTCCTGTGGAAGTGTTTGTACTTTTTCTATAACATCTGTATCCACCTATAACGCACAGTATCGTCTCACATGTTTTCTGGCTTTAAGTAAATGACATAGCACTGTATGTATATTTCTGTGATTTTCTTTCAATGTTTCATGCTATAGTTTTGAGATTTATGTTTTTGAAACATGCCTTTCTAGTACATTCATTTTAACTGCTGTGCACTATTCCTGGTGTTTTCCTTTTTTTTTCCTGGTGGAGTTTCTTTCTCCAGACTTCCCTCCTGTCCTGCTTTAGTCCATTTGTTCTTCTTTTTACTTTCTCCCCTCATGTCTCACCCAATGAGATGCTGCATCAGCATGAGGGAACCAAACAGGCCATCCTTGGTTTATAGATGACTTATAAGAACTCTTTGTTCTGGTCTCTATGATAGATACACAGCTCAAGAACACATCATTCACTTATCAGGCATAAAAAATTTCTAAATAACATATGCAAAAGATATCTTCACCCCTGGAGGAGGAGTTTGAATGGATATTGTGTACATTGTGTGACAATAAAAAACAATGCTTGAACAGCCTTCTCGATGCCCTTCTTGTTTAAGACAAACCCTTATAAAATTTCTCAGAATTTCTTTGTTCTCTGATCTCCCTCTGTCTTCTTTGTTTGAAGGAAAGAATGTAGATAGAAGTCACTCACATGTTGTTTCCTTTATCATCTTTTAAAAATATTAGATTTGACATATATTAAAATGATGTGTGTGTATGTGTATGTATATATATATATATATATATATATATATATACATACACATACATACACACACACATTATAAATAAAGTAACATAACATTCATGAAGCTCTTGGTCAACTTGAGAACTAGAACATACAGTGAATTGCATCCACCTGCAGGCTCCACCCTCGAACACCCTGGAGGTGAAGACATCATTTAAGGCATTTCTTAGCTCTTGTTTTGAGCATCTGCACTTTGGTGAAGATGTGAAGTCTCAGGGAGCAGGTAAAATAAAAGTCTTTCTGTTTTTGTGTGAAATTGTAATTGCAGAGGATGGGACGTGAGCCCAGTCAATGACGTTGGAAATTTAGATCTGCGAAGATACATTTAGGCGACTGTTTACTTCATTTCCTTTCTTTGAGCCTCAGATGTCTTGTCTATAAATGGAAAGTGCTGCATGAGATAATCTCTGAGGTCCCTTCCATATGTTGAGTAAAACACATGCTTCTGTGGTCCTCCGTGGCTCCAGTAAGGTAGTAATAGTCTGCAGAAAACCTGCAGTCAACTGCTGGAGGATGAAACAACACTGACAACTGTGTCCAGTTACAGAATGTCCTTCCTTGGGTGCCCTTTGAGGGAGGGACCAAAGTCCAGTCTTTTCCCTTAGCATTCCAGGGACTTGTGTCTTTCTTCCCTGAGAATGAATTGTGGAATCATCCCATTGGATGTCATCCAAACCTCAAATCCATCTAAACCATTCATTGACTTTGAACTCAGATTTCCTCCCATCCCCCACCATGTCTAGTTACTGAGTCAAGATTATGACCTTCAGACTGTGAATATGTTTAAGAAGAGGAAGAAGAGCTTTTAGTGGCTGTCATGTTGAAGATGGAGGAAAATATTCTAAGATAGGCACAAGAGGGAAACTATGACTAAAGGTCAGAGGCAATAGGGACATAATTTTAGGCTGATATAAGAACTTTCTAACAATTCTAGGCATCTTTGGAGGAAACTCTTTGTCCAGAAAGGTATCAAATACTGAGTAATTGATTAAGTCAATAAATATATAATGTAGATAGATATAGTTGGGCTCTGGGCTGGAGTTCTTGGGGGAAATAAACATGAATAAGATGTGCCCATAGTCAGGAGCCTACAACCTGGTAGACATGTATCATGTTTTACTTCACAAAATAGTTAGATATCTGCCTTTAGAGCCATAAATCAGCCATAAGCAAAGCACTTGGAGAGAAGAGGGAGGAGGTGTCTCCTCAGGCTAAGGGAAAAGACGTGGTTTTGGGGGGTGGCACAAGGACCTTACACTTGAATTAGGCCTTGAAGATAGAGAGAAGATGAAGTTGTGGGGTGGGGAGTTGTGAGGGGACAGAGACAGTGTTCCAGAGTGAACAGTTTGGGGACCAGGGAAGTAGCAGCCCAGGGGAATGTTACTATGGAAGAACATTCTGCACAGTATATTGCTATGCTCTTGGATACTTGAATGTAAAGAGAACAGTCCATTTCTCTTCCAAAGAGCTTATCCTTTCAGCTTCTCTCTTCACCCAGGTTAGCAAACTTTAATGTTTCCTTAGACCTTCTCCCTCTCTTCCCACATCTTTTGGGGTCCCCTATTGTGTCCTAGTCCAGCCTCAATGTAGGCTAACAGATGACTTCTCCCACCACAATACCCAGCTCCAGGTATACAGTGGGGGATGGAGGTAGTTAGTGGAGGCCTCACTGACTGGTTGAGTAATTTGCAAAAAAATTCTTGAGATGTAGATGGCAATTACCACTCTTCCTAGAAGTGCCAGCAAGGAGTCAATGTACAAAGTGCTTACACAGGGATATATTTAGTCCTAACAATAACCTCAATCAAGACACAGATGAGGGGGAAGAATTGAATGTGAGAGAGGGGGGTGGGCAGGGCAGGGGAGAGCAACGGGGAAAAATGGGGACAACTATAATTGAACAACAATAAAAAATTTAAAAAAATAACAGGGAGAAATGGAAATAGGGAGAAAGAAACTCACTTGTACAGCATTACTCTTGTCTTAAATTAAGATGAGATTTTTTTACTCACCATTTGCAATAAAGAACCAAGCTGGAGGGACTTCTAGCCAAGATGGAGGCATAAGTACATGCACTATGTCTCCTCACACAACCAAAAGAAGGACAACAACAAATTTGAAAACAAAAAACAACCAGAACTGCCAGAAAATCAAACTGTATAGAAGTCTGACAACCAAGGAGTTAAAGAAAAAAAACTCTTCCAGACAGGTAGGAGGGGCAGAGATGAGCAGTGGGAGTGGAGAGGACATGCAGCAAAGTGATGGCTGGAGGACCTGGGTTGATAAAGTGGTGGCTGGTGGACCCAGTGAGGAGGCAGCTGGCAGAGCGGGCAGTCCCACAGTTGTGGATAAACCAGGAGGAACAACTGGGGAGCAAGACAGACCACGCAACCCAGAGTTCCAGTGCAGGAAAATAAAGCTCCAAAACCTCTGACCAAAAACACCTGTGGGGGTTGCAGTGGTAGGAGAAATACCCTCCTTCACAGGAGAGTGCATTGGAGAGACCCACAGGGTCCTAGAATGTACACAAACCTACTCACCCAGGAATAAGCACCAGAAGGGTCCAATTTGCTTGTGAGTAGGGAGGAAGTGACTGAAAGCCAGCCAAAAGCAGAGCAAGTGGTGTCGTTCCCTCTCAGACCCTTCCCACACATACAGCACCACAACAAAGTGCCATGGGTTGCCCTGCCTTGGTGAATACCTGAGGCTCCACCCTTTACTACATAACAGGTGTGCTGAGACAAAAAAAAAAAATGGCCCAAATGAAAGAACAGATCAAAGCTCCAGAAAAAATACAACTAAGCAATGCACAGATAGCCAACCTGTCAGATGCACAGTTCAAAACACTGGTAATCACGATGCTCACAGAAGTGGTTGAGTATGGTTGCAAAATAGAGGAAAGAGTGAAGGCTTTGAAAAGTGAAATAAAGGAAAATGCAAAGGGAACCAACATTGAAGGGAAGGAAACTAGGGCTCAAATCAATGGTTTAGACCAGAGGGAAGAAATAAACATTCAGCCAGAACAGAATGAAGAAACAAGAATTCAAAAAAATGAGGAGAGGCTTAGGAACCTCTGGGACAACTTTAAATGTTCCAACATCTGAATCATAGGGGTGCCAGAAGGAGAAGAGGAAGAGCAAGAACATGAAATTGAAAACTTATTTGAAAGTATAATGAAGGAGGATTTCCTTAATTTGGCAAAGGAAATAGACTTTCAGGAAGTCCATGAATCTTAGAAAATCCCAAAGAAGTTGGAGCCAAGGAAGCACAAACCTAGGCACATCATAATTACATTTCCCAAAATTAAAGGTAAGGAGAGAATCTTAAAAGCAGCAAGAAAAAAGGGGAGAGTTACCCATGAAGGAGTTCCTATAAAACTATCAGCTGATTTCTCAAAAGAAGTCTGACAGGCAAGAAGGGGCTGGAAAGAAATATTCAAAGTCATGAAAGGCAAGGACATACATCCAAGATTACTCTATCCACCAAAGCTATCACTTAGAATGGGAGGGCAGGTAAAATGCCTTCCAGATAAGGTCAAGTTAAAGGAGTTCATCATCACCAAGCCCTTATTTTATGAAATGTTAAAGGGACTTATTTGAGGAAAATAAGAAGATCAAAAATACGAACAGTGAAATGACAACAAACCCACAACTATCAATAACAGAACCTAAAAAAACAAAAACAAAAACAAACTAAGCAAACAACTAGAAGAAGAGCAGAAGCAGAGAAATGGAGATCACATGGAGGGATAACAGTGGGGAGGGGGAGCGGGGAAAAAAGGGGAAAAGGTACAGGGAATAAGAAGCATAAATGGTGGGTACAAAACAGACAGGAGGGTATTAAGAACAGTGTAGGAAATGTAGAAGCTGAAGAACTTCTATGTACAACCCATGGACATGAACTAAGGGAGGGAATGTGGGTGAGAGGGGGTTGCAGGGTCGGGGTGAATAAAGGGGAGAAAATGGGACAACTGTAATAGCATAATGAATAAAATATGTTAAAAAAAAGAACCAAGCCAGAGATGATAAACACACACACACACACACACACACACACACACAGTTGGGTAAAATAAGTTGCCCAGGGCCACAAGCTGGTGAGTGGCAGAAGATGGCATTTGAGGGCAGGTGTTGGATTTTGCGAACTGTGTTTTCATCATTCCACTCTTTTACCCATGCCTGGCTGCTCTGTGGTTATTTTTTTTTATTATGCCTACATGATTTGGATAATCTAATGAACTTTTCATAGCGTGATCTGAAAAGGGTAAAATATGCCCTCTCCTCCAAAAACAAATAAACAAACAAACAAAAAACTTATTTTTACACCAGAATAAAACCCAAGGCATGGAGTATTTACAGTTTCAAATGAGATCCAGATTTTTTTCTCTTATTGGAAAAGGAAAAAGTTTCCTTCCCAGGAGACTAGCCTATGGGCCTGCTTTTGCATGGGTTGGGTCATACAGTAAGAGCAGAGATGAGCCCCGCTGCTCCCATGCTAGGCGATTGCTGGGAGGCCCAAAGGGTGGGGGCCACGGCCAACCAGCGCCACCAGGAGAAGGTGGTCCTGTGGCTACCAGCCAGGAGCTGGATTGTGTTTTGTTGTGGACAAATGTTCAGTCCCTTTCAAAGAGGGGACCAGTGGCCTCGAGCAAGAAGCTGGGATCTGCTGAAGTTCCAGTGCCAGCCACAGTTATGCAATACATTTTTATTTTGACTTATTTTCTTTGCAACCAACCATTTTTCTGTTGTTATTTTGACCTTTTAATTTTACAAAATATCTATTGGTTTAGGCTTTAGGATGTACATATTTATTTGAATAAATGAATCAGCGAATGAATACATGAACAGATAGATATAGGTCAAATGAATATATCATTAATTTAAGTTCTGTACAGTGGAGCATGGGGCCAGGATGGTGACGTGCGTTTGGCTGAAATTTGTGGAAATACTAATCTGAGACACCTAGCTGTGGTGATCAGTGGTCAACCAGGGATCAATGACCAACTTATCACGTGACTTCCTCACTGCTCGGGATCCTCCTGGGCAGGATGCAGGTACATTTGCCTCGGGCTCACTACTCAGCATGGGCCAGCATTTCTGGCACTGCTTGTCTGTGTGCCAGGGTGAATTATTTCTTAAGCTCAGAAGGAATGGTTGCTCTCTCAGTATGGCTCTGGGTCTCAGACTCAACTTTCCAGGGCCTGGAACATTTTTGTTTTTGGTTACTTGTGGAAAGAGGCGTTCCACTCTTTGCACGGAGAGCTGGGTTTGTTATCTTTGGGTCCCAGTTGTGACAGACACTACAGGTCAATCCTGACTGCATGATGTCAATGGGTGAGCCATCCTTGGTGGCTGCCCATCTGCCTGTCCAGCTGGACTCACCCTGAACGCTTGGACAATGTGGCAAAACACAGACTCTTCATGGCGGGTTGGTCTTTGGCTGCTTTGTGCTTTAGAATCAAGATGTCTTAGGTTTTTTAAAAAACTTTTTTGAGGAATAATTGACAAATATAATTGTATATATTTAAAGCGCACAACATGATGATTTCATATACATGTCCATTGTAGAATGATTGCCAAGAGAAAAATAATGAGCACATCCCCCACCTCACGTAGCTAACCTAGTTAACTTGTTTTTGTGCTTAGAATGCTTAAGACCTGTTTTCAACAACCATCAAGTATACAAAACCATATTAACTACTGTCCATCTCTTGTTCTTACTGGGTTCTGTGTTATAATCTGGTAATCTGCTACTTAGAAGTTTTCAGAAAACCTTTTAAGGGCTTCAAAACTTTTTTTTAAAAGAAGAGATGCAGCTTTCCCTACTCAGCTGGAATCCCCAAAGCCCTTCATTAGCACCCTCTCCTAGGGTCTTCCAAAGCTGGTCCTGACCCCTTGAATTGCTGGGGCCAGAGGAAGTGACCAGCAGCAACTGAGCAGTGTGCATCCCAGGAACGGAGTACGTGCCTGGCGTGATTTCAACAGGAGGCAGCACGGTCTGTCCCCAGTCGGCTCTGTGTAAGCACAGGGCGCTGCTCGCCATTTCAGGCCCTAATCTCCACATTTGTACAATTCTGCTCGTAATAGCTCTCATTTGACTCTTGTAAAAATTAAATAAGAAGGTCTGTAAAGAACACTTTGCACATTCTTTGTTATTCATTTAATAAATATTTCTGGAAGGTCTCCTGTGGGCGAGATGCCACTCTAGGTACCGGGAACTAAACAGTGCTCAGTCATTTATGGTTTCTCAACTTAAATTTCAGAGTGACAACACCATGGAGCTCCCCAAATGCCGTCTTTTTGCATTTTTCTAACACTATTTAATATTTGTGAAAAATGAACTCTCGCTAATTTTAGGCACTGTTCCAAGCATTTTGCATGTGTAATCTTATGATAAGATGCAGCCCTTGCAGGGCATCGTCATAAAGCAAACCCTCATGAGGAGTCCTGCTACGACTTCAGACTCATTCTCTAGGGTCAGTTCCTCCCCTGCGCTGTGTAGTGGACATCTGGGGGCACGTCCCAGGACTTTTGTGGTCACTCTTAAGAATAAAAATCCCCGGGCTGCTCTAGTATCTCCAAACAGCCTCTGTTCAGTAATTAAAACGTCCATTTCACTATGATGGTCAAAGCTTCTCAAGTTCATCTAGAGTTAAAGCTTCTGCCGCACCTCCCCCTGCAGCTGCCCCACCTACCCTGGGCCTTGGGCAGACTGCAAGCCTCTGGAGGGCAGGGCCACGACTTCCAACCTTATTCCAGCATTGGACTTGGGGAAAGGAGCTCCCTCCTGTGTGGCCTACATCTGGCCTCTTGGAAACACTTCAATGTCACAAGTACGATGATTAATAACAAACTTTCTCCTGCAGACTCTGGGAACATGGGCTTCCCTAACTCAGCAACCTTTTTCCAGAGCTGGGGCTGGACCCAGTCTCCCAGATTTTTTCAAGTATGGGTAGGACATTAGTCCTCTGTGTCCAGCAGGTTGCAGGCTGCAGGGGACACTTAGTCTCTCCCTCTCTGTCTTCACCTTTTGCAGTTCCAGTGTAGAATGCTAGGCTTGAAACACTGAATACTTAGAAAAGACCACAGGGTGTAGCAGTTAGACCCAAACACTCTGAATTCAAAATCTCAGATCTGGGTTTCAATGCCAATGCCAGCTTGGCCATGTACCTACTAGCTGTGTGATCTAGGAGAGACTACTGTAACCACTCTGTGCCTCAGTTTCCTTATCTGTAAAATAGGGATGACAATAGAGGCTACCTCATAAGATTTTTAGGAAGATTAAATAAAAAATTTATAAAGTGCTTTGAACGGTTCCTGAGACACTTTAGGCATCACATAAGTATTTGTTAAATAAATATCAGGTGAAAAAAATGTTCAAATAATATAAAAAAGGTCAGTTAATGGCAACTTTACCAGGCTCTCTCTAATTTCGGGAGTTCTGGCTTCCATTCTAGCCAATTTTGGATGCTGTCCAAGCAGAGCCTGTCTAGAGCCCCATCCCCTGAAACATCGCTGGTGACATAGCAAGGTCTGCAGGTCTTATTAAACACTCTAAAGTACCCAGTCCCATTTTATTCCAAGTGCTAGGAATGCTAACAAGCCTGAGTCTAGGAAGGATGACTCAGGATATCAGAAGGGATGAGCACAGCAAGGTTTCCCAGACACAACTTTTCAGAAAGACTTTCTGGGAAAAATAAAATCCAGGGTAGGCATCGAGGGTGCCATTTCACATCCGCCAGCCCTGCAGCCTGGCTGTCCCACATCTTGTTTTGCTCTGTCCCTTACTGTCTATGCAGAAAAGGCAACTCCTTGTGGATTGTGGGACATTCTGAGCGTCCTGAGACCATTAATTATTCTGCTCTTGACATGCATGCCTGAGGGGGATAAAACTGAAACACAGAGAGATTATGCAACCCAGCCAGTCACGTAGCCCGGGAGAGGCCGAGCTGGGTCAGATCTCCGGACTGCAGATTTACGTTCAGTCTGATGAGATTCACCACCATGCTGCTATCCCAGCACAGACTTGGTTTAGTCACAAAACCTGCTGATAGAGTTTCAGAAAAATGTGGCCAGGGAATCCTAGGTCATCTGGTGAAGATGACATTACCCGAAATTATAACATTCAAGGTTCTGGAGAAAGCTGTGCATCACGGTCAAGTAGGGAAAAGAAAATTAAAACAAGACCAGAAATAAGCTATGTATATACACAACAGGGAAACTGATTTACTAAGAAAAATATGGATATAGATCAGAAGTATTACTACTTCACTGATACCTTCTAGAACATAGTGAGGTTGGTGCAGCCTCCAATATTTAAGATAATGTGAATTCAAAACAAACAATTTGTCATCGCATGTTCGTGTTTTTGTTGAGTAATTGGCCATTTAGGAATGTACTTAAAAAATAGTTTTATGAAGACTCAAATGAAGTTGGAAAGTTATCTTTCTTTTATGTCTCACTCTTTGCCAGTTTGCTGGTTCCTACTGAGTGGGACAAAAGGTGGTAGAAAGAGAATGGGGTCTGGAATTATACAGACCTGGGTTCAAATCCTTACTCTGCTACTAATAGCATGACCTTGAGCAATTTGCTTAGCTTGTCTTTTGTTGTTTTTTTTTTTCCTAAGGAATGTTTATAGTACTGACCTCACGGGACTGATGTAAGAAGGGCCTCTACCAAATGCTTGGTATATAATAGACACTCAGTTAGGTCGGGACTGCAGTGTATCTTAGACTTATTTGAAATACCAGTTCAAAATGGGTTTTTCAAAAGCATGGTATTGATGCAAGGATAGATAGAGAGATCAACAGAACACAGTAAAGCACAGGAATAGATCTGCACATACATGGTTAATTGATTTTGCAGAGGCTCCAAGGTTATTCAATGGGACGAGGACAGTCTTTTCAACTAATGGTGCCAGAACAATTAGACATCCACATGCAGCAAATAAATGAAGCTTGGCCCATGCTTTGCATCATATGCAATAATAACTTGAAATATGTTATAGACCTAATTGTATGAGAAAAAGCTATAAAACTTCTAGGAGAAATATAGGACAGAATCTTTGTCTTGGGTTAGATAAAAATTTCTTAGCATAACAAAAGCACAACATTTTAAAAAATAAATTGGACTTCATTAGTATTAAGAAGCATTTGCTTTTAAAAAGACACTGTTAAGAAAATGAAGATGCAAGCCACAGACCAGGAGACGGTATGTGTACAATGGGCTTATTTCTTTAACCTTGCTGTCTCCTGAAACTGTGGCACAGCGTAGATGTAATTCTTAGTTCTCATGTGCCCCCACTGTCTCCCTCAGAGAATGACTTTCGAGATACTTCTCCCTCCCTCACTATTTATGCTATTGTTCACTTCATACTTCTCACAATACTGTTATGAGTGAGGGCTGGAGAGAATGAGCTATGTGTCATGACATTGCAAGCCCCACGCCTTCAATTCCATTTTTGGCAAAAGAGAAAAGAACAACAATGAAAAATCTGGAGAAAGGCACATGCCCATCAGGCAGCAACTGGAAGCCCGTGATAGCAACAGGACGCTGTCGACAATGCCAACGAAATGCATAGTCTGAACATACATGTCCTGCCAGACATGGTGCTGAGTGCTGCACTTGCCTCCTTTCATTCAACTGCAGGGGAAACACCCAGCACGGAGCCAGCAGAGAGCCCCAGAGGGGGCTGGGTCACCACAAAGGCAGCAGCAGAGTTTCGTTTGGGCTGTTCCTCTCCTTAGCCCGGCGATGGATTTTGTTCTTCCCACTTCTCTCGAGTGCTTTGTCCTTTGCCAGATTCATCCATGTCTTGTCTTGGCTTTACTGTCTTGGGACTGTTGGCTTAATTTAGGAAACTTCTTTTGTGTGAAAATTCAGCCTCTGTTTGGCTTCCTGGCACCAGGCTTTGTACTTCCTCGATCCCTAATTCTGGTAACCCCTTCCCCCACCTCCTCTTTGCTTCCTCTAGGCTTCCATTTGCAGTGCTCAGCCGTCCCTGGGTGATTATGAATTTCGCATGTCCCAAGGTACACAATCAACATTACTGGGATGAACACTCAACAGGCATCACGCTCCTAGGTCTCTCTATTCCAGTGTCCTTTCTTTTTTCTTTTTTTTCTTCTTTTTCCTTTTCTAGTGTCCTTGACAAACCACTGCCTACACAGCTGAAGATGGAAGTCTTCAGATATTTAACATGAATACAGATTGGAAAGGTCATGCCTACTTTTGCTAAGATACCTGTGGAGCTTTTTAAATAGTCATATAACTGTGAGGACGTCTTTATTGGTGAGCAAAGTTCCAGCGTGTGGGTGTTCTTGGTGTGGGATTGTCAAGCCAACACCAGGCCAGCTGGGGACTTTTGGGTGAGTCCAACCCAAACTGTAAGGAGACTGGACCAGTGGTCCCCACAGCAGCAGGTGCTCATGGTCCTGCTCTTTGCACAGGTATCTCGAGGGAATTTGGGCTAGGTGCTAACCCAGGTGGGTTCATGTAGCAGAACTAGATTTCCAGTGACTGGGCTACGTATGTCCTGGGTGGGGCAGAGGGACGTTACCATGCTTCCTCTCAGCTTCAAATGAACAACAGCCAAACTACAAGAGATGTTGTCTCCAGAGCTGATTCCCCAAGATCATCTGATGGCTGTCTATGGGCTGCAGACAACTGGGGGCAGAGCCATCCTCCCAGTTTACCTAAACTTAGAACAAGAGGCTCTCAGAATAAACAGCCCAGGAAGCAGATGGACTGACATCAAAGTCTCCAACTCCTTTTCCAATTTCAATCACAGCAAGCCTTTTCACACAGGTCTACATAGGTTTTCAAAGCTTGAACTGTGCTCTGTTGCTCGCCAGAGGATTTCTGCTCCTCCTGGGACCTGCCAGAGAGGCAAAGAGAGGTATGAATGATCTCTGTGTGATGCCACGAGGAGCAGCTGTGCCTGCAGGGCTGGTGTTAATAAACCTACACAGTATCTCACATGGTGATCTGTTCCCACTTCATGCAGTCTACTGAAAAGCATCTAAAAGACATATATATTATTTTTAACTATGAAAATAGATTAATGAGCTTGATGCAGGAGACGGGGAGAACCTCTCTGTATTTTTAAAGGGTGAACCTGCACCAGCCAGCCTTCAATCTCCAAATGAGTAGGCTGACAGGCCACACAGTGCCTATAATTCTAGGTGTTGAAGTCCCCCGCCCCAGCCCAGGCCTAACCATTTTACAGACCAGGAATCTGAGGTGCAGACTCAGGATCAGTGATGGTCTGAAAATTTGAGTAGTTAGTAGAAGGATGGAAATGTCAGCCCTAGTTTCTTGACAGGAAACCCTGCCCTTGCTTTCAACTGTCTTTTATCCAGATTATATACGGTCTTTGTCTCCCCAAACCTGCCAACAGCACCGTAGTTATTCCCCAAGAGGGAGATGAAACATGCACTAACTCTCCGTGAGAGTGACTTTGAGGTAACAGTTCTAAACCGGGCACTTCTGCTCTCCTGACTCCTTTTCACGGCCACCTGAAAACTTTGGCTCCAGGCCGGGGAGTGAGGGACCCGCGCTCGGTTCCCAGTGCCTTTCTTTTCACAGCTGCAGAGTTCAGTCAAGTGAGCTGCAGCGCTCTGAGTTCACTGTGCACTCTGCCACGGCCAACCCCTGTTGTAAATTTTCCTCCCGGAACACGTGACGATGCATTTCTCGACTACATATCCCAAGTGCAGCAGCAGAACTGTCAGAGCGCTGAGCCCCGCGCGGAGGAGGAATGCTCTTGGACTTGGCCATTTAGGAATTGGGACTCGGGACGAGTTTGCCAGCCTTTGGTAAGTTAGTGATGCTGCTTGGCTTCAGGAACGTTTGAAAGAAGGTTATTTCTAGCAATTGATAGATGAAGTTTTCTTTTCCTTTCTTTTTTTTGTCCTAAGGAAACTTTGTTTTGAACTAAAAATAGTTTTGAGTTGGAGAAGTAAAATGTAAACTTTCTCTTTTCTACTCAGGCAGTTAAAAAAAAGGTTCCCAGTGATCCCAATGTAATTTATTTTCTCTGTGCTCCCTTGTCTTCTGTTGATTTTTTTCCTTTGGTTTTTAAAATTGTAAAAGCAATTTTTTTTTACATGCCTGCTCTCTGAAATGCAAATATGACGGCTGTGTATAGACCAAGAAATGAAAGTCCTTCTTCTATCCATCCCTCCCTCCCTGCCTTCTTGCCCACGCAGCTCCTACCCCTGCTAGCTGTTCGGTGGGAGCTCCTTCTTTACGAGTGCACAAGCTGTTTGATAGTGCAATTCCACAAACCTCGGGCTCACCCCCGTTCTGTGCCTCGGACCTGTGGGAGAGTTCTAACGTGCAGATTTCTCCCCAGACCCTGGCCGTGCGACCAGTGCTTCAATGCTGAAGATGGAGCCTCTGAACAGCACATACCCCAGCACCGCAGCCCCCAGCGGCCCCCTAGGGTCGCACGTCCCCAGCAACGGCAGCAGCAATGGTAACGAATACTTCTACATCCTGGTGGTCATGTCCTTCTACGGTATTTTCTTGATTGGAATCATGCTGGGCTACATGAAATCCAAGAGGCGGGAGAAGAAGTCCAGCCTTTTGCTGCTGTACAAGGACGAGGAGAGGCTGTGGGGGGAGGCCATGAAGCCGCTGCCCATGGTGTCAGGGCTGAGGTCGCTGCAGGTGCCCATGATGCTGAACATGCTGCAGGAGAGCGTGGCGCCCGCCCTGTCCTGCACCCTCTGCTCCATGGAGGGGGACAGCGTGAGCTCCGAGTCCTCCTCGCCCGACGTTCACCTCACCATCCAGGAGGAGGGGGCTGACGATGAGCTGGGGGAGACTTCGGAGACGCCCCTGAATGAGAGCAGCGAAGGGTCCTCAGAGAACATCCATCAGAATTCTTAGCACCCCCAGGGCCTCTGGAGGTGGCCCCATCAGTCTGCACCCTTAGGGAGAGGAAGGACACTCATCGTGTCTGGTTTCACTTTTGCAGTGCAGCTGCCACTCTGAAGGGACCACCGGCAAGCCCCTGAATGGGGGATGGTGGGGACCACGCTCAGCTGGAGCCAGCAGCAGCCAGGAGTCCGCGAAGTGCCTGTGGTGTGCACGCGCCACTGCAAAAGCTCCGAAGACGAGCAGTGTGTACATTTACTTTGGGGCCTGGGGCTTGGGGTTCCTGTTCAGAATTTGGCAGGTCGATGTGCTTGCTCTTGTTTTCTCACTGGATGCCACTCCCAGGGCTGCCAAATGTCCAGGACATGCTGGGGGACTAAGTTTCATTTGCTAATTTGCCTAGAGCTTGGTTCTCCTAGATATGTTGGCTGTAAGTACCCCATTGTTTACCTGTGGCATTAACGCTTCTTTTGGAGGTTTTTGGGTTGGGGGGGATCTTTAATGGAGAACTTCCCATGGGAGAAAGCTGGAGATCTGAACCTGGCCTCTTTGCGCACCGTAAGGGAAAAAAAAATGCAACCTTTAAACTTGTTAACATTGGCTGGGATTGTAAGACATGACCCTTTCTCTAACCTAAGACCTTGAACTCTGATTGGGGACCATCCAGCATTTCATGCTGGCATGAAGTTTTTTCAGTTGGAAGGGTTTCTCTAGAATCTAAGCTGTACTCCAAATGACTGTGCAGGGGACTCTTCCTAATCTTTCCAGAAGGGGTACTGGTGGGGGGTGAACAAAGCCAACCATTAGCTCTACTGCTGCTCATTTCCCAGCCTAGTTTTCTTGGCTGGGAGAGGACATACTGTGGGCCTCCATGGTGTGGCCTTCCATCATGTAGCTGACACATAGAAGGGCATACTCAGGCAGAAATTGCACAAAGCTGGGGTCCAACTTCTGTGTCCCAATCCCAACCCCTGACACTGATTTGCTGTGTGGTCCTGTGTGTGTCATCAAGAGGCTTACCGCCTTCATGAGACTCCTGATGAGCTTCAATCCCCAGGGAGCTGAAAGGATGTCTTTAACTATTAAGACTCTGCGATAAATCCTGCATGGCCTGCTATGGGGAGACTTGGACAAAATATTTCCCCTTTGGCGGGTTAGTCTGCAATAAGATCTGCTTTAAAGGAGCAGTTGGAGACTAGGAACATAAGTAACTGGGAAATTCAGGATGCATCACCGACTCATCCAGGCTGTCATTTTTCCCAGCCGTGACCCAGAGAGGCAGATACCACGTTTTACTCTGCAAAGTTCTCTGGCTTCTGGAATGCTAACCCTCCAGCTAAGGGAATGAGACACCTGAAAGAAAACGCTCAGGAACGCTTGCCAACATCTCCCTGTCGTCCTGCGGTCCATAGCGTTGCAGCAGACCCTCCAGGCCCTTGAACATAAGGAGGAAGAGAACCATACCAAAAGGTCAAATTTAATTCTAGTAAAAACCAAAAAACCCTTAGAAAAACCAAACAAACATACTCTCCTTGGATTGGAGACAGCAATAACTACTGTTCCCATGGAAGGGTTAACAGTGTAGGAGCTGGTTTATCAGCTTGCCTTAACACAGTGCTAGAGGACATTTATGTTTGGGGTGGGGAGGGAGCCTCTGTTCACTTTAAGATTCAGAGTGTGGATTTACTCCAAAGGGGGCTGTTTAAGGTGAAAGAAGCCAAGTTACGCTGGCCCCTTGCCTGGAATCACTTGAATTCTGAAACTTTACTGCAACGGACATGTGCGTGGTCACATTTTCCATGGCTTCATCCTGAAATTTGGTGCAAACCTAGCTGCGCCTATTAAAAAGTGATGTATATACTTCCTTCTTATTCTATGAAGTTGTATGAAGTTGTCCTCTGTATTTAACAGTTTGTCATGTTCACGATATTTTTTAATTTAAATAAACAAACACATTTCCCTGAGGAAGTTCTGAGTTCTTTCTTTGGTTCTTCAATGTAATTCCTAGTTCCTGACATCCCAGGCACATTCTGCCAGCCGTCTCTAGATCCGGGTCGTTTTCCAAGTTAGACTCCCATGAAGACATATTTTATTGTGCCTCCATCATGGACTGAACAGGGCTGGGCTTTTCCATCTTGTGATATGCTTTACAAAGAATGAAAAACAAGTTGCAGATAGTCTGACATCATTTCTTTTTTTTTAATTTGGTGGCCATGGGGACCTTTGAACTTGAATGTGCAACTGCTACAAAGATGTTGCTCCAAATGTGGTGGCAAGAAAACATTTGATTTGCATGTTGGCTTAGCAGATACTATCCACATGGGCGGCCGCAGCACAGATTGGTGGGCAGAGAGTTGCTGCATACACAGCAGCACAAACTTTGGAAAATACTGGAGCACAAAGGCTGTGATTTAGAATTACTTCTACACAAAGACTGACTTTCTAAGTTCCTCCCACCTGGTCCAGCTGTAGCTCTGGCCTGCAGGCTTTAGGACTTTATTTATACAGTCAGAGTTGCTAAAGAAAAATGGCTCAAGCTGGTGACCCATTTTGAATCAAGCAGATGATACAGAACACCCTTCCTTTGACGTTTCTCTGTGTGCTGTGAATTTGGCTTTTCTGTTTCAAGTAAGTGTTTGTTTCCATTAGGCTCACAAATAAATGTCTCCCTAAAGGGTTTATTTATCTGGTGAAGGTACAAGGGAGCCTGGATCTTTCCAAAAACACATCAAGTAGGATCTTCATCCATCAGTTGGTACTTGGACAATGTAAGATGAAAAGATTATTTTCAAAGACAAGAAAGCCCTTCTATTTATCTCAGCTTAATGATATCCTTGGTAAGGAAATAGTTAAGGAAAACATTTTTACCATGGGCGGAAGAAGAGGGAATTCTAGACCCTAATTGTCCTAAAAATATGCAGAGTACACTATGTCGTTTTAATGGAATATTTGTTTTCTTAAAAAAAAAGTTCTAAGCAGAACCTAAGCCCCAAGGGGTTTAATCTGTGTGGATTTACTCATGCATGTGAAAAACAGAAAAGGGAATTTGGCTTCGTGTACCTAGGATATTAGAAACATATTTTAAAGCACTTAAATGTTAGGGATGAGGTAAATGGATCGTCCATGCTGTTCTAATTACACCTTTGTACGTCAAAGTCAGGCAGGGGTGCTGTAGAGAAAAAGATTTCTTTCTCAGACAGAATCACGGGCTCAAAGCTACCAGGAAAGGCTGAAGTTGGGCCAAGGAGTGAATGCTCTTGGCTCGTAACTGTGGTTGGAGAGCAGACCCCATGGTGCATTTGAGCGCTGCAGTTGGAGGGTTTTGTGGTCAGGCATGCATTTCCATGGCTCAGCTGAAGAAGGGTCATTCATCATTCTGTAAAATGCTGCTCTGATCCTAGACATTGTGGAATAGACAGAACGCAATTGATACTCCAGGTTTAGACAGAACATACATTTGCTCAATTGCCTTACCCCAAATCTGGGTACCCTGCTGGAGAAGGTCACAAGGTGTAACATGGGTCAAAGGGCAGGAGGCAGCCTCTGTGGTCAGAGGGAGACATACCAAGAAAGTGGGTTGGGCAGGGGCTGCTCCTCCGGAAGGCAGGGTGGAAGTGGGGTATAGTGGAGCCTCAGTTTTGTCATGTCTAGCTTTCTACACTAGCTCTGTGGCTGTGTTCCTCTATAGCTCTTTGAAAATGAGAGGACAGGCTTGTCTAGCTCTCGGGGGACCTGTCAATGAAAAAATGGGGAAACTGACAGATACTGAGCTATCTTGAGTCCAAGGAAAAGTCAGCTTCCAGCTTCCTTTTAAAATATGTCCTGGGCATCCGCCTGCAGATAAAGTCACTGAAACCTCCTCTCCTGTGGATGGTTTCCTCAGGAGACCGTGATGTTTAGGAAAAAGACATGATTTGCCAAAAGAGAAGGGTCATAAGAGAGAAAAATCATTGTTCACTCCTGCTTTTCCCCATTTCTGAAATGTTTCCGCCCACACAGGAAGGAACAGTTTGGGATGTGAGCGGTTACCATGGAGATAACCAGCCAAGGTCACTTATTTGAAGGAGCCCATGGCCCCACAGCACAGGATTTGAGTGACTTGATGAAGTTGGGATTTGGTCCTTGACTCAGGCCGTAAGATTTGAGCCCATGGGAGCCTCCACCCATGACCTGGAGGATGAACTCAGGGAGTCCACTGGTCTCCTTCTGTACTGGACAACTCCGTCTTTCTTCTCCTTGCACCTCCCTGGCCCCATGCAATACAGGGCTAAGCTTTTGTAATCCCTGCTGTAGGAATTTATATTTCTTCCCTTGCATTTTGTTGCTAAGAAACACCATGAAAGAATTCTTCACATCAACAGCTATACCCTTTCCCTGTCCTGAATGCTTTTCCACCTTTTGCTTAAAAATGGTAAATGGCAGTTTCTCTCTTGTCTTAGTTCTGGCTGCTGTAGTAAGGTACCACAAACTGGGTGGCTTATAAAAAACACACAGTTATTTCTCACAGTTCTGGAGGCTGTTAAGTCTGAGATCAGGATTGCAGCATGGTTGAGTTCTCATGAAGATCCACTTCTGGTTTGTAGACAGCTGTCTTTTCATTGTATCCTCATACAAATAGAGCAAACTAGCTCTCTGGCCTCTTCTGCCAAGGGCACTAATCCCATTCATTAGGCCTCCACCTTCATGACCTAATTACCTTCCAAAGTCCCCATCTCTTAAAAGTCATCATATTGAGAATTAGATTTCAATATATGAATTTGGGGTGGGGCACAAATATTCAGGCCATAACATTTCTTTTTCCGATGTCCCTCTTTTGTTTCCTCCCTCTCTTCCTCCTCTCACACAAAAGGAACAAAAATAACAGTAACCACAAAGCATAATACTTGTTAGACACTTATTACTTGCCAAGTGCATACTGCAACCAATCATCACAATCTTGTGCTTTGAGCTTCTACTCTCTTCTAGGCACTTCTAGGTGCTGGGAAAAAATGTAACACCTGCCCAACCCCAAAGAGGGCAGTCTTCATATAGACAAATTCCAATAAAATAACTCTATCTCTGGTTCATTTATTTAGTTGAATATTTCTATGTGCAGAGCCCTCTGGCTCTAGAAAGATGTAAGAATACCTGGTTGTTGAACAACTGAGGACACCCTGATGTGATTAGTCAGACAAAATGGATTGTTTACCTAATATTTGCTTTGCTCTGTGAGAGGAATTTTCCCTTTGATTATCTCATTTAATTCTCCCATGGAAACTGGAAGCTGGGTCTCTAATACTGTTAGTGTAGATATGAAAGTTGAGGCTCAAGGGGGTGGTTGCTGGCCAATGAAATGAATGATCGAGATTTCAGGGCAGGTCTTCTGATATAAACTCTTTATATCTGAATCTTTGTACATCACGAGGAAGCAGAGAACTGAAGACATGGAATCTAGGCCCATCCCAGACATTAGGCAGCTCTGTGACATTGCATGTGTTGCTCAAACTTTCTGGACATGTTTCCTCCTTGATAAAATGGAGATACTAAGAGCTTCTCTACTGACTTTGAAACATTGTCAGACTGTTTATGAAGCAGCTGGAAAATTTTTTTAAAAAGTCTCTGTCATTGATAGGGAGCTATGTGTAGACATTTTAGTATTCACCCATATCTGATATTTCTCCCCTTCTCAAAATATGGACCTTTCCACCACTCAGCACCTCATCCCATCCCTCCTCCCATACCACCAGGGCTCGGGCAGGGATATGACTCATTGTAGTTGATGTAAATGGAGTGGAAGTAATGTACGTCACATATAAGCTGAGTCAGTGAAAAGCCCATATCACCCTCTCTACCTGCATGTCACCAGTGAGACCATATGTTCAAGCTGGTATAAATAAATAATAATACAGCCTGTGTCAGCCTGAGAGAGTGAGTTACTGTGTGGAAGATGGATCTGGAGGGTTGCCCAAACCTGCAGCTTGCTTTGCATGAAAACAAAAATAATCTAAGTTATGGCAAATATGGAGAAGTTGGGGTTTTTGCTACTGCAGCATAATGACACCCACTGGATTTTTAAAAAGATTTTATTTATTTATTTTTAGAGACAGGGAAGGGAGGGAGAAAGAGAGGGAGAGAAACATCAATGTGTGGTTGCTTCTCATGCACCCCCTACTGGAGACCTGGCCAGCAACCCAGGCATGTGCCCTAGACTGGGAATTGAACTGATGACCCTTTGGTTGGCAGGCCGGCACTCAACCCACAGAGCCACATGAGCAAGAGCTGGATTTATACGGTGTATGACCACATTACAGAGGCACAGAATGTTGGAAAGTGCCTACTACATCATTAACCCAACCCTTCTGTTTAATGATGGGGAAATTAAGGGTCAGAGCAGTAAAGTACTTGTTCAAAGTATTAGTGGGAGACAGGAGCAGAGCTGGGATTGCTACTCAGGTCTCTTGGCATCTGGTTCAAGGTCTCCAAAGCTTACTGAAAACAAATGACCTAGAGTGTCTTCTCCCTTGAGCCTCTCACCCTGGACTTCTCTGAGCAGCATGGAGTCACTGGTGTTATCTTTGTTTATGGCTCCATGAATCCTGCTGGGTAGTGGCTTCTTTTTTTTCGTGGTTAAACCCTGGCACTTGCTGCCCTTCGTGCGGGGATGGATCTGAGTGGGCAGAGAAGTAAACACAAAGCAATGCAATGTGACACCACTGGAAACTTTAATAAAAGGGAAGAAGCTATAAATAGGAGGGAAATATTTAAACAGGGTTGAATGTAGTTACCCCGCATGCAGCTTTTGGCTTTCAGTTTTATTTGTTTGCATATCTTGGCTGAGCTCTGATGCCAGGTAGGGTCACAGGCAGAATGCTCCCAGGACTGATGTCTCCAGGTGCCAGGTAAAGACTTTTGAAGATAAACGCTGGAGAGTCAGCTCTAGATCGAGGTCCCAGATGATGAAGAAACCAGTGGACACATCACTGACCATCATTTTCATATTCTTAGCCCTGATAGGGAAGAAACAGTCTCTCTCTCATCTCCAGCTTCCTTTTTCACTCAGGACTTCTGCCAGAGAACTGGACATGGTGCTTGGATGGAGAGATTCTGTTTCTTCTCCAAAATGTTCTTTTTTGTACTCCCATCATACTACCTTCATGCTTCAGTTGTAGCAGAAGTTATACTCTTTCCCATAGAATTATATCCTCTCGAAAGTCAGAACCACATGTATTGTTTCTGTAGTTAGTGCCTTCCTTGGGCTGGAATGTCTCAGGGCTCTCATTATGTTCTTTTCCTTGTATTTTTTTATATTTCTTCTATGGGTGATCTCAAATCTTTATTAACTACTATGTAAATATTTATAATGAATGCCTATTTCTTAACCATGTGCTAGACTTAATTCTCATGATATTTAATTCACACGACAAATTGAGAGATAGTGATTTGTAAGCCTGTTGTAAATATGAGGGAAGCAAGGCACACGGAGGTTAAGAACAGTGACGGGGTTCACACAGTGAGGTAGTCGCACAACTGGGATTGGAACCTGGCAGTCCGGCTCCGAGTCAGTACACCTGCCTGCCTGCTGTACTGTCGCTGTGTCTCCAAGTCCCAGTTACTCAGCTCTAGCATAGACTTTCCTCATGAGCACCTGTGCTTTTCTCTATACCAACTGATGTCCCATAAGAACTTCAAATTTCTGACATCAAAACTCAAACTATTATCTTTCCTGCAAAACCAGTATCCAGTGTATATATTGCAGGTGTCAACAACATGGGTAGAACCCAAACTTTTTCTTGCCCTTAGGCCACCAGGCTCTCTTTGTAATCTCCTTCCACTAACATGTTCCTTATTTTCCCCAGAAAGTAGTTCTTCAATCAGGAAAATACTGAGGACCAGAGAAGTGTTGGAACAGGACAAGATAACTGGATCAGAGCTATGCTTCCATAAATAGAAAATTAACATTTAGATGCAGTGTGCAAAGCACTGGTTGTACAAGGATAAAAACCCAATCTCTGTCATCATGTTGCTTATAACTTTTCCTGCTCTGTAAGATGAACTGAGGAAGATGGAGGAGAGAGGTAAAGAAAGTAGGAATTTGGTGCCAGGTGAGAAATGGCTGGACTAGGGTCATGGCAGACAAAATGAAGACACAGATGGTAGAAAGACTGAGGAGTTGAAATGGACTAGATTTCACAGCTAGGTAAATTGGAGAGAATGAAGGAGAGAGCGGGCTGAAAGATGACCCTCAGGTTTTGAGTCTGTATAATTGAGAGAGTGCAAGTACAAATAATAAAAATAGGTAGTGAATCCTGGACAGAATTTATTTAATTTTGCATTTAGAGTTGGGAGGCATTTACATGATATCAAAAAAGCATTTTGGCAAATCAGTATGGAAACTTTTGAGAGAAGTTGGAACTAGAGACAAGGTTTGGGAGCCATGCACATGAATACATGGACTTGAAACCTTAAGCATGGCTGAAACCTTGAGCCAAGGAGAAGTGGGAATAGAGAGGAGGGCAAAGAGCAGCCCTTCAGGGACCAGCTACTTCTTGGGGGTTGGAAGAGTAAAGGCAGAAAGAACAAGAACAGTCCAAGAAGTAAAACCAGGATGGCAGAGTGCCCAGGAGTTGAGCAAACAGAGGTTTTCCAGGAAGAGGAGGTCAACCACTGGGAGATGGAGGAGAAAGAAGCTTCCTTTTCATGGCTTGTAGGTGATTAGTATCCATAACTGCAGAGCATGCGGAGTGGCGGGGTGAAGATATTACAAGTACAAAAGACTATTGAGTCACTCTCATTGCCAACTAACTTGGGAAGTTTGGCTGTGAAAAGCCACGTATAGTACAGTCAGTTCAAGGAGTCGGAACTACTCAGATGGTACATTCTTTTTTACTTGCCATTAATTGCTATTAAATTTAAATTGCAAACTGACTTTTGCTCCCTTCAGTAGTGAGAAATGTGTGCTTCTGTAGAGGCTGATGTTTTCCCAGGTTTATACAGATCTCCGTGAGAGACAACCAGGGCGGGTACCAAGACAGTCTGGAGAAGATGTGTGACAGGGCCGATCCCGGGAAGTGGAAATAACACATTTTCTTTCTCAGTACAGACAACAGAACACAAATATTTTGCTGTTAAGTCTCTGCCTTTCTATGGTTTTCTCTTCAGGTTATTTAAAGAAACACCCAAGAAAATAGGGTGACCTAAGTTTTGTCCTTCTCCAAAGTGATGTTTATTCAGGAACTCAATATTTGTAGGTGCTTGAAAACTGAATGGGTGTGTGATTTTATATATTGGTGTTTCTTTATACAGAAAATGTTGTAATGTTATTATATCTGAGTATGTGTAATTTCTGGGTATTGAAAAAATGGTTAAGGTATATTTTATGTATATTAGTTGTGGTTCAAATTACTTTTTAAAAATCAAGTTTCTGAACAAGTGAGTGGATAATGTGGAAAAACTTTTCTGGTGGAGAAAGGGTGGTACTACAGGACTCATGGTGACATCGTGGTCTTCCATCGTAATGCTGTAAAATGTAACATTAAAAATAACTGACTGGTCTAAAGTCCTCCCCGTGTTTCTCAGGCCCTGAAGAGGCATACACCATCCTGCAAACCCACTCACAATGAAGATGGAAAGGAGGATGCCTTTATGCGACCCAGAGGCAGATGTATGGACCAGAAAAATGATGCCGTGCCAAGAACCACAGAAGAATTCAAACTAGTTTGGTCTTCTCTTTGTAATTTTATGAATGCCATTATTTTGTGTCTTATAATGCTTAGAAATGTGCACTTTGAGAGTTTAAAACCAGATGAAAATCAGAAGGCTAAAGATATATTACTATAGTTCAATTAAAAAGATGAAATGAGACCACAGAATGGTGGTTACCAGAAGGAAGAGGGTGGTGGGGGTGAACTGGGTAAAGAAGTCAGATACATGGTAATCAAGGAAACCAGACTTTGGGTGGTGAGCACACAATAAAGTACACAGATATTAAATTATAAAGTTCTATACCTGAGATTTGTATGATGTTATTGACCAATTTTACCTCAATAGATATCATTTTAAAATATAAAATGTAATTTTGATCTTCTGATAAAGCAAGTGATACTGGAAAATAAAGACAAAAATCAAGGAAAAATCTAAAACTAGCATGTGAATGTCAAATGTTTGTATTTTACTAGTGGAATCCATATACATTTTTAAAAACTCAATGTTTTTTTAAAAGATTTTATTTATTTATTTTTAGAGAGAAGGGAAGGGAAGGAGAAAAAGGGAGAGAAACATCAGTGTGTGGTTGCCTTTTCTGTGCTTTCTACTGGAGACTTGGCCTGCAACCCAGGCATGTACCCTGACTGGGAATCGAACTGCTGACACTTTGGTTCGCAGGCATCGCGATGCTAAATCCACTGAGCCACACCAGCTAGGGCCATATTTTTAGTAGAAAGTGGGGTTTGATTTTACTGCAGGGATTAGGTTCCAAAATCAGAGTATAAGGCAAAATGATCCTTTAAAGCTCCTTAATTGCTCTTAAAATGTAAACTTCTGTGGTTTCTCAGAGTGGCCTCCCTGCCCCTGGGTAGGTCACTGTAAGGGCAACTTTGAGCAGAAGGGTGTAAGGGGATCCTCTCCATACCACATACACACTTGAATTCCCATAAATGTAATGTGCTTAGATTTTGCTATAAAAACAGATGAGTAATTTCTCTGCTGTGATGGTTTTCTGTCTTAAAAGCAATCCACCTTGCTCTTCTGTGTTGTCCTCCTGTGCTGTTCCCTAAGTGATGGACACTGCATATCAGCAAGTCTATTTTTTAAAGAAAAAATAGAATCCAATTTATTTAAAAGTATATATGTCAAAAAAACAAATTTAAAAAATGCACCACGGTTTTCTTTTTTAAATTAAATTTATTGATTTATAAATTTAAATCATTGATTAATAAAATTATATAGTTTTCAAGTGTACAATTCTACAATACATCATCTGTATATTGGTCATGTGCCCACCCCCCAAAGTCAAATCTCCCTCCATCATCGTATACTTGACTGTCTTCACCCATCATTACCTCCCTCCAGACACCTTTCTTTTTGTCAACTGCAACACTGTTGTCTGAGTTTTTATTTGTTTGTTCATTTGTGGCTTTCAGTTTTATGTCACACATATGAGTGAAATCACATGGTTCTTGACTTCTCTCAGACTTACTTTGCTCACGTAGTCCTGATTACCGTTGTGACATGAATGTATTAGTGAGGGGGAAACAAAGTTGCTTTTTGAGACATAATCCCAAAACTCAACCACAGAGGTCATAGAGTTTAGTTTTATAGTTTCAATGATGACTTCTTTTTCATCTAACTTATGTATGTACTAAGTCAGTTAATATTTACTAAATGCCCATATGTGCTCTATCTAGTGCCTTTCAAGGGGTAATGTCATTCAATCCTTGCAATGGCTCTGTGATGTTAATCTCACAAGAGAGACTTGGGGCTCCAGGAAGTGGCCACAGTCAAATTGCTCTTCAGGACCACAGTTAGGGCTTGAACTGATATCTACCCCATGCAAATACAGGTATTCTTTTTCCCATTCCAATGAGTCTTTCTCACTTTCCACAAAATGATAGTAAAATTATATATATTTTTCTCTGTTTTAAAAGCATTCACATGAGGTTTTAACTGAAGTACACGTTAGTTTTTCATGAGTTTGAAAATTTACAAGCTGTTGAGAAAGCTGTAAAGCCTTTTAAAATCCTAAACCACCCCCCAAATTCTGTGGACAGCCTTTTCAGTGTCACTCAAGGGAGAAAGCAGTACTATTGCAATAAAAATTGAAAATGAAAATGAAATCGTGAATTGAGATTGTGTTTCCCGGATTGTTTTCCTATGATGAGAATCAAGACCATGGTCGAGAGGAGCAACTGGCCCTGAGGGGTCAAGAACCAGGTGGGTCATGGAAGGAAGAGATGGGAGGCTCGCCGGGAAACTAGAATGGCTTCAACAGAGCCTGAGAGGCTATTTGGGAGGGAAATTTAGTAGCTGCTTATTTGCATAAAATAGGGACTTGTTGATCTTGGGACTTGTTGATGCAAAAAAGTGACTGGAAAGAAGGAGAAAGGTCATTGGAATTCATTAATTAAATACACATTCATTTTTGAGTCTTGTGTACAAGATCGTTTTGTTCTTGTGCTCCAAATGATTCAGAGAAAAAAAGGGCACCTTATTTTTTAGGGTTGGTTATATTAAGCACCTAACAATAATGATGAGATAGTGCCTTTCAAATGCTTGGAAACACATTTTAATTAAAAAAAGAAATGTCATTAATTTTGTGCACCTAGGGGCTTATTATTGAACAAATTCAATTAAAATTAGCTTTTATGGAAAGAGTCAACCGATTCCTTTGTTTTTCTTTTTTTAATGGAAATTTCCATTCCAATCCTTCTGATTGGAATTCGTTTGCCAGGTTCTACTCTGTCTTATCTACCAAATCTTCTCCAGCTCCATGGTGACCGACAACACAGTGAGGGAAAACATTTTGGGCCAAATTTGGGAACACTTGTCTCATACAAATTCGCTCTGAGCACAGTTCTAGATTTGAAGGCGCATGTTGTCATTGAAAAAAATGTGACCCCTCCTGCTTTCAGCCCCTTACACTGTTAATCAAAGTGTCATGATAAAAAACGATTTGACGTCTAAAGAATATTTTCAGTTTTTTAAGTGTTTGATTTTTAAAAAGGGAACATCACAATAGGCTAGGGGCAACAAATCTGAAAACAAAGATTGTTAGGAAAAATTTGAAAACTATCATTTAAAATATTATTTGTTTTGTTTTCTTTATTTTTAATTTGGAGATTTTTGGCTTAGCTATCCATTTTATTCATTTCTTCCTCAGTATTATTGAGATATACCTTATACATAACATTGTATAAGTTTAAGGTATACAACATACTGATTTCATATATATATGTGTGTGTGTATGTATATACATATATATGTACATATATATGTGATTGCCAAATATAGTTAACATCCATCACCTTCGTTTTTCATTTAGCACCAAGAGGAGGAGACAAGGATCACGTTGTAAAATCAAGTTCCACATAGTTTTAGTGATAAGCATAAACTAGATGTTTTTCAATTAATATACATGTAATTCTGAGAATACTACCTCATATATGGTAAATACTCAGAATAGAGAGTTACTATTACTACCATGTTTACATTGCTATTACTACAGAAAATATTTATTACTGTATTTTAATTTCCATAAACTATATTATTCCTTTTTTCTTTTTTTAATATATTTTATTGATTATGCTATTACATTTGTCCCATTTTCTCCCCTTTATTCCCCTCTGCCCTGCATACCCCCTCTCACTCACATTCCCCTCCTTTAGTTCATGTCCATGGGTCATATGTATAAGTTCTTTGGCTTCTACATTTCCTATACTATTCTTAACCTCCCCCTGTCTATCTTCTACCTACCATTTAGGCTTCTTATTCCCTGTCCCTTTTCCCGAATTCTCCCCATTCCCTGTCCCCACTGATAACTCTCCATGTGATCTCCATTTCTGTGATTCTGTTCCTGTTCTATTTGTTCACTTAGTTTTTTTTTTAGGTTCAGGTGTTGATAGCTGTGAGTTTGTTGTCATTTTATTGTTCATAGTTTTCATCATCTTTTCCCTTAGGTAAGTCCCTTTAACATTTCATATAATAAGGGCTGGGTGATGATGAACTCCTTTAACTTGACCTTGTCTGGGAAGCACTTTATCTGCCCTTCCATTCTAAATGATAGCTTTGCTGGATAGGGTAATCTTGGATGTAGGTCCTTGCCTTTCATGACTTGGAATACTTTTTGCCAGCCCTTTCTTGCCTGCAAGGTTTCTTTTGAGAAATCAGCTGACAGTCTTATGGGCGGGCACTCCTTTGTAGGTTACTGTCTTCTTTTCTCTTGCTGCTTTTAAGATTCTCTCCTTCTCTTTAATCTTGGGTAATGTAATTACCATGTACCTTGGTGTGTTCCTCCTTGGGTCCAACTTCTTTGGGACTCTCTGAGCTTCCCGGACTCCCTGGAAGTCCATTTCCTTTGCCAGATTGGGGAAGTTCTCCATCATTATTTGTTCAAAAACATTTTCAATTTCTTTCTCTTCCTCTTCTCCTTCTGACACCCCTATGATTTGGATGTTAGAATGTTTCAAGATGTCTCGGAGGGTCTTAAGCCTCTCCTCATTTTTTTGAATTCTTGTTTCTTCATTGTGTTCTGGTTGAATGTTTCTTTCTTCCTTCTGGTCCACACCGTTGATTTGAATCTCGGTTTCCTTCCCATCACTGTTGGTTCCCTGTACACTTTTCTTTATTTCACTTAGCATAGCCTTCATTTTTTCATCTAATTTGTGACCATATTCAACCAATTCTGTGAGCATCCTGATTACCAGTGTTTTGAACTGTGCATCTGATGGATTGGCTATCTCTTCGTCGCTTAGTTGTATTTTTTCTGGAGTTTTGACCTGTTCCTTCATTTGGGTCATTTTTTTGTTGTTGTTTCGGCACACCTGTTGATTAATAAGGGGTGGAGTCTTAGGTGTTTACAAGGGCAGGCAACCCACGTCGCTGTGTTGTGATGCTATTGTGGGGGGAGGGGTCCAAGAGGGAACAATGGCATTTACTCTGCTCTTTGCCAGTTTTCAGTCACTTCCCCCGCTATCTACAATCAAATTGGGCCCTTCTGGTGCTGATTCCCAGGTGGGTGGGCTTGTGTACATTCTAGGGCCCTGCTGGTTTCTCCAATGAACTCTCCTGTGAGGCTGGGAGTTTCTTCCACTAATGCCTAAATGCCCACAGGTGTTTTTAATCAGAGGTTTGAGGCTTTATTTCCCTGCACTGGGACCCTGGGTTGTGTGGTCTGTCTTACTTCCCAGTTGTTCCTCCCAGTTTATTCACAACTGTGGGACTGCCCAGTCCACAATCCACCATTTTGCCCACTCTGCCAGCTGCCACCTTACCACGAGTCCTCTTTGCCCAGCTGCCCGTCTCCGCCCCTCCTACTGGTCTGAGTGAGTGTTTCTTCTTTAAGTCCTTGGTTGTTGGACTTCTATACAGTTAGATTTTCTGTCAGTTCTAGTTGTTTTTTGTTTTTAAATTGGTTGTTGTCCTTCTTATGGTTGTGCAAGGAGGCACAGTATGTATACCTATGCCTCCATTTTGGTCAGAAGTCCTATTATTCCTATTATACCAGGAACTGTGGTGGCTCATTACAGTTGACTTTGTGAATATTTCTCTGTGTCCAAAGAACATGAAACTTTAAGATGCTCAGATGTTAGTGCCTGGGACTAATTTTAAGCCTAGAATTTCTATTGAATTTCACTATCACCATTTCAAAATGGGTGTGGAGAAAGATTGTATTTGAAATTCAAGTTTATTCAGATTCTCAATCCAAATCCAACCAGTTATCACTCTTTGTGTACCCTGCATGTACTAGGATTTGGGTGTACAAACCTTATGGTCCTGTACTTAGGTAGTTTACAATATAAATGAAGGAGAGAGATGTATAAACAAATAAATGGCACGTGACTGGGTAAGTATTAGAATAGGGTGTGCGCTGTCTGCTGTGGAAGCCAGAGGAGAGAGTAGCTTTGAGAGGTGGTGAAAGTCTCTGTAGAGGAGATGGTATTTGATCAATATTTTAAAAGATGAATATGAGTTACTTTAACTTCTTTATCTGTAAACAGTTGGACAGGAATTCTTTATGCTCCAAACTTCCATGATTTTAATGCTCTAGATCCCACTTGGTTAATAATGAGGGACATCAGCATTGTACTTTTGCAACTGATTTTTGCAGAAGACCTTATCTGCACAAGCCTAAGCCTCTCCGTCCATAGTATAAGCATCAGTTGACTGTTCAGCTATTCTGCTGTCCTGCCAAAGAGCTGAGCTTTTAGATTTCAGGACAAAGAATTCCCACAACTGACTGCATGTTTCACTTTTCATCAGGATATTTTGGCATCAGGTAGAAAATAACCATGGATGAATTTCAGGAATTTGAGTGATTTGGATTCAATGTAGAGAAAATAATAGCTTAGATTCTGATTTGAAGTGAAGCTCAATTACCCTGAGCCAAAAAATAGCCTTTCTTCTTCCAAGTGGTCTAAGATGCTCATTAGCTCTGGCTTTGGTCCTGGGGTATTTTTGTAATGAAGTCTGCTGGAAGTTTGCAGGACAGATGGAGTTGCCATTGTTTGTGGGCTGTAGAGGAGAGCAGAGCTGAGTTAGAAATGGGAAGAAATAAAAAATTCAATGAGGATAAAGGACCAAATGTCACACAAGTGGTGATATCATTGGGCCAGGTTCTGCCTCAACCATCCCTTGGTAATTGTAGTGCTACTTTTTTTTTTAAAACCAGGCTTATTGAGATAAAGTACACACATCTTATAAGCAGAAAGTTCTTTGAGTTTTGACAAATTTCTGCACCCAAGAAACCATTCCATAATCGAGTACAGAATACTGGATTCCTTCCCGGCCCTTCTCCATTCCACATCCCCAATTTAGCCATTAATCTGCTTCCATCACTGTAGATTAGACTTGCTTTTTCTAGAATGTCATGTAAGTAGCATCATACAGTACGTTCCATTGTGTTTGTCTTGTAACATGCAGCATGTTTTTGAGATTCACCCATATTGTTGAGTGTATCAGTAGTTCTTTCCTGTTAATTGCTGATCAGTGTTTCTTTGTGTTACCGCAAATTGTTTACCCATCTACCTGTTCATGGACACATGGGCTATTTACAGTTTTGGGCACATATAACTGAAGCTGCTGTAAATATTCATGTGTCAGTCTTGGTGTGAACATACATTTTCATTTCTCTTGGGTGAGTACTTAGGAATGAAATTGCTGGGTCATATGTGGTAATGATATGTTGTAACTTTATAAAGAATGCAAAACTGTTTTCCAAAATGGCATGCCATTTTGTATTCCCACTAGCAATGTTTACGAATTCCAGTTGCTCTGCATCTTTGCTAACCTAATCTTTTAAATTTTAGCTTTTCAAGTAGGTGTGTAGCGATTTCACATTGGTTTTTTAATGTGCCTTTCCCTGAAGGTTAATGATTTTGAGCAGCTTTTCAAATGCATAGCGGCCATTTGTGGAGTACTTGTTCCCATCTTTCCTGTGATGGTTTTGAAGTTTTTGCATGGCACTCATGTAGTTCTGTGGGTAGGCCTTGGGGCTTCCACGGTGGGTGGATTTTACCTAAGGTTACTTTGAAAACAAGGTTCCATGGTTAAAAAAAAAAAAACCTGTAAACCATTGATTCAAAGCAAAATTGGAAAGGAGGTGAATTTGACTTTTGTCATTTCCATTTATTTTTTTCTTCAAGGACCTGCACAGCAAGTAGGTGAGTTCTGTGCTGGACCCTCTGGGGAATATGAGACTTAGAGTTAAGGCCTCTACATTCCAAGAAGCCTGGTAGTACAGACACACATGCCCAGGCTCTGGAGTCAGAGACATAGGAGTTTGCATCCAGATTCATCCATCTGTTAGCTCTGTAGACTTGAACACACGGATTGTCTTCTTTGAGCCTATAGTTTCATCAGCTGTAAAATAATACAGCTATTATAGTAATGTTATAATGGAATTAATAATATTTAACCAACAGGCTCTTCTGAGGTTAGAGTAGAGAATAAATGTAAAGTGTCTAGAAGTGTGCCCAGCACACAGTAGCTAGCATCGAATGTTTTCTTCTTTCCCCCTATCCCTAAATTGCTTTATTTCTC